>JAODAL010003156.1:0-179325 GCA_025379985.1 Phyllomedusa bahiana
TAGACCCCCGATTTCCCAAATACCCCCCCCACAATTTGTGTACCCCAACTGACAGACCCCGCGAATTCTGAGCTGCGAGGGCAATTTTTAACGCATTTGGCCTCGGGGGCATGAAATACATGGGTCCTTCCAAGTTCGCTATATTAAGGGGCTAAAAACCCCGCCTGAAACTCTTTAGCGGTTATCCTCCCATCATCTTTTGGGCTGTGTTTTAGGCTAAGGTACCTTTTTCCATTGTGCAAAATATTTTTTTGACAATTGCTTTTATTAGTTGCTTTAAAAAGGATGATTTTTCTCCACATTCACTTTTTGCGTAATTAAGTGTGCTGGAATACTTTTTATTTTAAATATTGCTTCACTCCCAGTTGGTATCACTCAAATATAATACCCCTTTAAATGTAATTTTATTTAATCTTTTTAAAATATAATAATGTCCCCCTATACAATACAAACCCAAAAACCCCTAATATATTACACTGAGTTGCATTCATGGGTCATCCCCCTGATAAAGGGCTCCACTCAAAATTTGAAGAGGGAACCAAATGCATGCAACAGTACTTGACCATCGCTTGCAAATAAAGACAAAAACCCTTATCACCTTAATTGTAAAGTTTAGTCCCTTAAATAAAAAAGTACACACTTTACCACCCTTTATTAATTTTTGTTATGAGTTTAACAGTACTCCCTATTATGATTTATAATCAGCACCCCGACGCTTTTCCCCTAAAAAATAGGTTATCAGGGGATATTCATTGCTGTAATATTGTTGTGTAAATCACAATATCTCATAACGATAATCTAATAAGTGAATACTTAGCTGAATCCTGTGCAGGTTCTATGATACTACCAGGTTGCAAGAATATTCAAATCCTGTGCCAGCTTGGGCAGATTTTCCGTGCACACAGTTGGGATGAAGCTGACTATGTCGTGTTTTGTGCCATGCCTCCAGCCACATCCAAACACAACTCCACATGAGGTCATGCCTCTAACAACCCTCAAGCACATCCATCTTATGACCCCTATGTCAGCACACCCCGCTGATGCCTTGTAGGCAGCCTAAAAGACTAATGGGCAGAACAGGTATCCTATGGTTCTCTACTCCACCCTGGTTTTTAACTGCTTTCATATCCTAGGAATTCATAAATAGTTAAATAAGCAATGCCAATCCAGGGATCCAGGACATGTACCAATTCATTACTGGGACATACATTCACGACCTGGGACCCCTATACCTGTTGTTGGTTCCCTGGGCAACTGCCTAGTGTGCCCAATGGATAAGATGGTCCAGTTGGTCGGAGAAATGTCCCTGGGATCCATGGCCTGAATCCCTGGGTTTCCTGGGGTTTTTTTTTAAAGAAAGGTGCGTCTTTGGGACGCTTTATAGCAGTGGTGCCAGGGAAGTGCCATGACGTCACTATGTGCAGGGATGTCGCCCCTGCAACGTTCAAATCAGCCGTGTGAACATACCCACGTACTGAATGCTTTCTATATGCCTTGGAGAAGTTCATTTATGCAAAGCGCAGGAGAAGCAGAGCCCAGACAGCCAGTGACTCTAGTGTCTCCCAAGCTATCTTCTGCTTAATTGACTTTTCCAGGGAGATAATTACACATACTGGTTTGTTTATTCATACAATATAAACTGCAATCTCACAACATTTGTCATCTCTTTGACAGCACGCTTACACTTTGAATGTAGGAGTGTGTCCCGGTTTCCCTACTGAGATGTGAACTTGTCACCTTTCGTTACAAAGACAAGAATGTGCCCACAGTAATAATGAAGGCCATGCAAGGAAATCATAATTATCACTTTTCTCCTATAAATCTCCTCACCTGTCTGCACGTTTGGCTCTGTGAGTAGTTGTGAATTACTTCATTTAGTTATTAACCTTGGACAGAAACCCAATAAATTTTCATCAACAACTATTTTCAAACTAATGTGTAAGTACTGTACAGTCTCCGCCATGGAGTCATGTGCTGTCTTGACTTCTTAAAGGAAAATGATTCTTTTTTTTTTTTCAATAGTTTTTTCAGCCAGTTGTCTGTTTTTCATATTGATGGCTATGATCATTTACTACTTACATTTACTTTTTTTGGTAGATTTAAAGATGACTTCTTACTGGACTGCCTTTGAAAATCTGAACTTTCATGTATATTTCAATAACTTTGCCACTCTCCAGCATCCTAGTGACAGGCACCATGTTGATTTTTAGAATTTATTCTCTCATGTACTCAAGACCTGCCTTAGGGGTGTGTGTGACCTGTGCTCTCACCCAAAGCAAATTACTTAACATTCTGGAAGGGGGCACCATAGACCTTGATGACCTGGACTCCTAATGCAAGACCAGATGGAAAGACGACTTAACAAAATTGTTCCCTAGTTCATTAATGGACAGTTATTTAGGAAATTGCTGGCAGTGTATTTTGGAAACTTTATGGCACGGTTATTTGTAGACTGTGTGGTTGTATTATTTGGTAGCGATGTGGTAAACTGTGAGGGCAGCTTTGGTCTGGGGTTAGTGTACATGTCACAATTCACCCTAAGGCCAGTCTTTGTTTTACAAGCAATCCCATAATTCTTCAGTTCTCAATAGAGGCTCAAAACCTCAATGGTTATTTTCCAGTAAAGGCGGTGCAGTATATGAAATAGGGTGACCCGAATTACAACAATATTTAATGATTAAACTGAATTCACAGGAGACCTCTCAATGCCTGTGCTGATTTACACAAGACCACACCTGCAACACCTGAATTCAGGCAGTCCCCGGGTTACAAACGGGATAGGGACTGTAGGTTTGTTCTTAAGTTGAATTTGTATGTAAGTCGGAACAGGTATATTTATTACATGTAATTCCAGCAGAAAAACATTTTTTAGTTTTGGATATTACAGGGAACAGTTTTTACATTTGTTTTGCTGTCTGTGCCCTTTTTTAGAAGATTTCACCTAACGTTCTGTTTCTCATGTGCAGCTGTGGCATGCTGGCACTTGGTGATCATGGGACGTGACTCAGTGTTGAATGTCAGCCACACCCCATAAGTCTCCGTTTGTAACTAGGGGACATAAGTCGGGGACTACCTGTACTCCTTTAGTCTGTTATCTACTTTGTTTCATTTAGACCCTAAACTCAGGAACTCAGGGCTACATGTATATCTAGCTGTCTAGTTCGAATAGCAACCCATAGTAACCAATCAGAGCTTCCCTTTCATTTCATATAGTGATGTGAAACAATGAAAGCTGAGCATTGATTGGTTGCTATGGGCAACAAAGTAAGTGTTAGACCTAGACAGTTTTCATGCATATGGCCCTAAGTCTCTCTCAACACAGTTCCCTGATGCTCAAGTATTATGTCTCATGTCACCGTTCCTTGTGTTTCCAAGATTCTGTCTTTAGGTCTCCATTCCCTGTACCTCAAGGAGTTATGGTGCATGCCTAGTAAACTGTCCAGTAGGCACTCCCACTATGGGATATGAGGGTCATAAATTGGGTCCTCTTTTTACCTCTCCTTTGTAAGACAATGACTCTGAAACTATTTAGTGTTCTCACACCACCCCAAGTTCTGTCCCTCTCTCAATGTCAACTAGTTGATAAAAAAAAAGCTTCTATGGATCCTTATATTTAGGTCATGCCGTAGATCCTATCTCTCAGGACCTTATTATGTGTTCTATAACCTAGGCCAATTTATAGCATAAGCAAGGATACCAGTGTCCTGTTGTAACTGCCTAAGGGCTATTCACAGGCATCCATCACAGCCGTAGAAGACTTTATCTTTGGTTTTTCCATTGTCTGCTTCATTATGTCACAGAACATGTTGGTATTCATAGTTCCCTTAAAGGGGTTGTCTCACTACGAAGATTATAGTTGAAAATGTGGGGACCAAAAATCTAAGGATGTACGTCCTTGGTTACTATTGGCAAAGTGCTACGGGCTGGTTTACATGTGCTTAGCAACAGTGTTTGTTTACTGGTCAGGGAAGCATTCTGTCCTGCCCAGGTCGTGCACATGCAAAGGAAAGGCAGTTAAGAGGAGGGGCAGGGATGTGTGTATTGGCAGGCAAGGAGGAGAAGCAGTGAAGAGGATACAATACACACAACCCCCCTGCATGTCCTCTCACTGGTCTAGGCCATCTTTATATAGTGCAACAATTCTTTTTATTTAGATCCTTAGATAAATCTTTGCGATGAGATGCCATGTTGAACTTC
The DNA here is from genome assembly GCA_025379985.1 of Phyllomedusa bahiana. Lineage (NCBI taxonomy): Eukaryota > Metazoa > Chordata > Amphibia > Anura > Hylidae > Phyllomedusa > Phyllomedusa bahiana. Next base: position 4,198 of record JAODAL010003156.1, read on the forward strand.
AAGCGACCAGTATGAGAGTGTGAGAGTGATAACACCAAATATAACACACCTGATCTTCATTGACACTTAGGGCCTTGTAACACATGAGCCACAAGACACTATGGAACGAAAATGGCAAATTAGGCACAACTTGTCCATTTTCACTTAGGGTGTACTCACTTTTGTTGCCAATGGTTTAGACATTGATGACTGTGTGTTGAGGTATTTTGAGGGCACAACAAATTTACATTGTTATACGAGCTGTTATACGAGCTGTACACTGACTGCTTTACATTGTATCAAAGTGTCATATCTTCAGTGTTGTCCCATGAAAAGATACAACAAAATATTTACAAAAATGTGAGTTACTGTGTTAGTCTGATGATACCCATACGATGTAAACATAGGCCAACCCTAACCATGACTAAACCCTAATGACCTACTTTATGTCATTTTTAATTGTAAGCCCATTGAATCCATGTCACTTATGCACCTATTCCACAGAGACTGACTCTTCAAACCTGTAAAGACAAGTAGTTATCATTCTCAACCACTCATCAAACCTCTGCTAGGCTTGGAGGGTTATTCCATGCAGAAAGCCAAACTTACTACCTACAGTAGTCGGATCCAGCATACGCTGCACTCCCATAATAGCACCAAGTCTAATTGTTATATAAACTCATACTGCTACTACCTCATTGTTGTGACGCAGTGGGCCACATGTATGAAAACTGTCTAGGTCTAAAACTCACTTTGTTGCCCATAGCAGTCAATCACAGTGCCCCTTTCATTTCATATGGTGCTCTGGAAAAATGAAAGGGGCGCTCTGATTGATTGCTATGGGCAACAAAGTGAATTTTAGACCTAGACCGTTTTTATACATGTGGCCCAGTGTATCCAAGTTACTTCTTCACCTTCACGCCTCCTTTGGTAGTTTCTTTCCATAAGAGTCTCATTCTTTTGTCCACCTACTGGAACGTAGTCTTTCACTGCTGCCTCCATCAGCAGGACATCTAAATGTTGCAACACAACATACAGTATATGCTTGTTATTACCAATAAACCTTTGTCCGTTCAAAAATACAGGGGACAAGAAATTGATACATGAACAGTCAATAGGCTGCAAGGGGCAAATGCGCATCTTTCACACCCTCTAAACAATTCTGACTTCTGATTGTGCCTTGGAAGGACAGTATGATTTGCCTTCCTACAATATTCCCCTAAATTAGCTATAACCCAGTATAACTCTACAAATGGTTAACTAGGATCTTCTTAGCTGTAGTTGTGTGGTCAGACTCAAATCAACATCAGTATCTCTGATTTGAGTTTGTTTCTCCCCTATTGTGAAGAGCCTTTGGAACAGTAAAGGAAGTACAGGAAGTTCGGGTGCATTGATTTCCATTAAAGGGAATGTGTCTTCAAAAAATTACTTATTGTTTAACTCACATTTTTATGTTAAACACATTTTGTAGAAATTTTTGATTATTTTTTTTCCAGATCACTTTCAATATTTTTTTAATAATTCCTAAGTCCTGCAGTTTTCACTTTGGCCTCTAAGCCTAATAATCGTCTGACACTTCCTGCTCTGTTTAGAGAGCTTTTCAGCAGTGTGCTCATTATCAGTAAAAGCAGGGTCAGACTGAAAGGAGACACCATTGTGTACAGATAACACAGAATCCACCAGTCACAACAGGAGATGTCACCGCTCCCCCTTTCCTCTCCCTTCACAGTGAAAACTCTCCTATACAAGTCTATGGGACAGAATCTGTCTTAAGAATCCTATGTGCTGTAAAGTATCTCTCTGACTGCTGTTAAAGCAGTGCAAGCAAGAATGTCTTCCCCACAATCATAAATAGATGGCCGAATACATAAATCTACAATCAGGAAATAAAAACGACTGAGAGGAAAAGCATATGGATCAGGGGCTTGATTTAATAAGTAAACAAAAAAAATTGGCAACATATTCCCTTTAACTAATGGAGAGAAAGTGTGTCATTGAAGCCTGATTCAGACTGTTTCTAGTGATTAAAGCAGCAAAAAAAATAACAGTCATAAACTGATACTTATTACATCTTAATGAGAATTTGGGTTTTTTCACCTGAATTCCCCTTAAAGTGTAGAAAAAATTATAAATATTGTACATTTCCTAAAACTAGAGCCTAGGTTATATAAGTAGACAAAAAAAATACAGAATGTGAGATGACTGTGTATTTACATAACTTAATAACCTTCAAGACACTCATACCATGTCAGAGACTCTGCATCGGCAGCAGAAGTTTTCTCTTTAATTTTGTAAACATCTGAAGAAATTGGCTGGCGTCAGCTCAATAAACGTAATCGGATTGTAGATACATTCCAGCTAACCAATAAAGATAGGAGAACGACTTAAGAGTCATCTTCAAATATTCCAGTCTGACAGATCTTTTGAGGAAATTTCAATAACTGCAAACTTCAAACAATAATCAGAGCCAATTAGCAAGTATTACCTGCATAGCGAAGAAATCAAAAGTAACTTCACGCCAAGGACTGTCTGGTAGAGTCCTCATACAGGTTAAAGCTTTTTGGAGAGGTAATGGATATCTCTGTACATTGATGATGCTCCTGAGCAAGGTGAAGTACTCTCGTCTGGAAAAGTCTATGACATTATCAAATTAATGTAGTGAATGAGTGAATCAAAGGAACCCTGCACAGATACTGTTTACCCAGGTGTTTAGAGTAATAGAAGCCTAGTGTTTTAGTCTGTAGGAACACTTGCTCCCATCAGTTTTATAACCGCCATTTAGGTTACAAGATGATCCACCTCCATTGCATGTTTTCATTTAGGAATGCATAGGAAGTGTCTATAGATAATGGTTGTGTTATGCAATCATTAAAAGGGTATATAATAAAGATGTAATACAGTGGCACAAGTATGACTGGGATGGTAATTTTACTTTTAGGAGCTGCTTTTTTTTACCTTTTCTTGCTCACCTAAGATGAACCTACTTTTCTGATCATCCTCAGAACTAAGTTTAGTGAAGCTAATATTTCCTCCTGTTACTGAGGTGATCATGGTTAAAGAGGTATTCTCAAAATAGAAACCACGGTCTTAAATTGAAAAGATCCCATGTGCTGTTCAGAAAATGAATATCCCATTGTGTTGTGATTCCTCCTAGGTGTGGGTGGAATCCAAAGCCACAATTTCCACTGATGGTGCTAAAGGACTTTTTTAGACAATATCCACAGAATATGGCATAAATGTCTAATGACCGTGGTTCCCACCTCTGGTACCCACAATTATTTGGAGAACAGGGTTCCTCCTCAACCCCAATCCTTATTGAGTTGGGCTACGAGCCGTACAAGAAATTGGCCACTGTACCCCCCATAAGGGGCAAGAAAAGGATAGCACTGCCACCTTCCCATTCACAGTGGCTGCAGCACAAATGAAGACATGGGTAAAGGGACACCTGTTCTTGTGGCAAGGGACAGCTGTTCTTGTGGCAGGTACAGAGACCAAATATGCAAGCCACGTCTATCAGTCATAGAGGGGCATATCCCGTGGAATGCCCCTAAAACATGTCCTTCCCCTTTTGTTTAGTGGAGAAATTTGCCAGAAGTATTTTTGGTAAAAGGGGCTTTGCTGTCAGGGGGTAATTAGAAACATAGGGCCCCCCAAAAAATGAGATGGGGGTCCACCCCTAATGAAATAAACTGATCAGCACATAAAAGCAATAATTAAATCTATAATTAATATTGTCAAATAATAGGGAAGCCAGATAGCAGTGCTGTAGAGCAAAAGCACCGCTACTTGATTTTACCCCTTAACTTGGCCCCAACATCACTATGGGTGCTAGGGCTAAGTTACGCCCATTTTTCTTTTTTAGGTAAGGGGGTGCAAGTTTTCCCCTGAGGTCTGTGCGAACCCATCTTTTTATTTGTTTTAAAGTCAGAGTCTTTTTATCCTAAACTAGCCAATGCAATTACTCCATGAACGGCAGAGGCGTAACTTGAAGCTTCGGGGCCCTAGTGCAAAAATAAAATGGCCCCCCAGCTACCATCTGCCACTTGCAATGCGGGGATCTCCTTATTGGGAGAAGGGGTTTTTTTTTGGGGCCCCCTAAACTGCCGGGCCCGTAGCGACTGCTACCTCTGCACCCCCTGTAGCAATGCCCCTGATGAACGGTAATAAAAAATATTCAAGTGTAAGAATAAAAGCTCCTACCTACAATCTTCAGTCCCCTTAGTAGAATGTTCAATATTAAATATACAAAGTGTAGTGCTACATATAACACATTTTACAGGGAGCCCTTTAAACACCCTTATTTCAATTCCCATCCTAAATCCCCATCCAGCAGGTATAAAACAGCTCAGCTGTGTGATTTGCCTGACCCATAAAATTGTCTTTATAGCAGTAGATTTTGCAAGTAAAATCAAGATTATATTTGTAAATGGGTTTTTTAGGGGCCCCTAATTACACTACAACGTCATTTCACAGCGGGCCAAAAAACAAAAAAAAATTTTTAAATTTTCTTTTCCCATAAAATTTTTAATGCTAAATAATCAAGTCATATATCTTTTTTAAATTTTCTTTAAAAATTTTTCGGACTGGAATATTTTTTGGCAGAAAATTTTTGTAAATTGGAACAGCCTGCTTTTCAAATTTTTTTCCATCCCCTTGAACTTTAAAAATTTCATTTAAAAAAGCCATGGATTGTAAAACGGAATGTATTTAACATGGCCCAACTGCGCCACATTAAAAAATTTTATATAATTTTTAAAAAACTGGGTTTTTTTAATATGTTTAATCCCTCTGTGGCACATTCAAAGGATGTACTCGATGATGTGAGCAAAGATGGATCTTGCCTTAGAAATTCATATTGCTGTGAACAGACGCTGCAATTTACAAGTCTATTGGCGGTAGCTCCATCTTTACTCTTCCCTGGTGTCTACAACCTTTCGGTCAGCTAGTTGTCTATGGCCTGAGTATAACCTAGTTAAAATTAAGCTCTTATGGACCTCACTTTATACGTGTATGTGCAATCATTAAAAATTATTGCTACATATATTTGTTTACTTTGTTTTCTTTAGGTGATTATAGGGACGTTGGTCCTGTTTCAGAACAGAAGATCCAGATCTCTGCTTTATTGCGGCTATCTTGGGAAATAACCCGAACAACGCAGAACAGACCTTTTTTACTTTTGTTTGGGGAGTGTTTTTGAGCATTTCTCTGTGTTGTGTGCAGAGGCAGTAAAATGGGAGGAAGGAGGAGAAGATGTAGTGGATCCAGTGTTAAAAAGGATCCAAATTTTTTTCTATGGATTCACTAAAAAAATTCTGTAAATAGATAGGATTTTTATCAATGCTAAATATGTCTAATTTCTTACTGTTTTTTGTTTGTAAAATGGAAAAATGGTGTTTGGAACTTTTAATCTTTCTATTTTTAAAAGTTACATTTTTATTGCTTGTATTTCTAGTCCCCCAGGAGTACCTGTCCATTAGTACGATCACGTGTACACAATTCTGCATTAGAAATGTATTGCAAAATAGTGTACAATTACAGCTGTCCTATTACACCCTGCCTTAGTGGTAAGGAATGGTAGTAGTACCAGGAGGCCTAGAGGCCTCCATTCTGCCTCTGGCTGCCATGACAAGCAGTTGGCCCACTGCAGTCGCACTGAGCCGAATGGGAGATGAAAGGTGGGAACCCCTCCCCGCTTAACTGCCAGGAAGCTGTATTTGCATTGAACATGATATCTAAGTATTTAAATAGGCTGGATCGGAGTTATTGGTTACAAGGGGCAGGTGATGGCTGTAACTAACAACTAGGACCTACAGTTGAAACCAGAAGTTCACATACCCTATATAAAAAGACACATATGCATGCTTTTCTCACTATCTGACATGAAATCAGAATAAACCTTCCCCGTTTTAGGTCAATTAGGAACCAAAATTATTTATATTTGCCAAATGCCAAAATAATGAGAGAGAGAATTTTTTAAGTAATTTTTATTACTTTCTGCAAAGCCAAAAGTTTACATGCACTAGGAATACTTTGCCTTTAAACAATTTGGGACAGCCCAAAAAATGATGTCATGTCTTTGGAAGCTTCTGAATTGTGGAATTGTGCAACTCAGGACCATCCTTGGCTGCAATTTCCAGATACCTGAAGGTGCCTCGTTCATCTGTACAAACAATTATACACAAGTACAAACAAGATGTGAATGTCCAGCCATCATATTGCTCAGGATGGAGAAGGATTCTTTGTCTTAGAGATGAACGTGCTTTGGTCCGACATGCGCATATCAACCCAAGAACTAAAGCAAAAGACCTCCTTCTTAAGATGCTGAGGGAAGCTGGTAATATTTTGTCATTATCCACAGTGAAACGAGTACTGCATCAGCATGGGCTCAAAGGCCACTCTGTCAAGAAGAAGCCTTTACTCCAAAAGAACCATATAAAAGCCAGATTAATGTTTGAAAATGCACACAGGAACAAAGACCTACATTTTTGGAGACATGTCTTGTGGTCTGACCAAACTAAAATTGAACTGTTTGGCCATATTGACCATAGTTACGTTTGGAGGAAAAAGGGAGAAGCTTGGAAGCCTAAGTACGCCATCCCAACTGTCAATCACGGGGGTGGCAGCACCATGTTGTGGGGTTGTTTTGCTGCAGGAGGGACTGGTGCACTTCACAAAATAGATGACATCATGAGGAAAGAAGATTATATGGCAATACTGAAGCAACATCTCAAGATATCAGACAGGAAGTTAACGCTTGGGTGGAAATAGACAATGACCCAAAGCATACTGCCAAACTGGTTACAAAGTGGCTTAAGGAGAACATTAAGGAGAATGTTTTGGAGTGACCATCACAAAATCCTGATCTCAATCCTATTGAAAATTTATTGGCAAAGTTGAAAAGGCAGGTACGAGCAAGGCGACCTACAAACATGGTTCATTTACACCAGCTCTGTCAGGAGGAATGGGCCAAAATTCCTACCAACTAGTGTGAGAAGCCTGTGGAAGGATATCCAAAACATTTGACCCAAGTTATACAGTTTAAGGACAATGCTACCAAATACTAATGAAATGTATGGATGTATTTGACTTTGCAGAAAGTAATAAAAATGCCCTGAAAATGTTCTCTCTTTCATTATTCTGGCATTTGGCAAATATAAATAATTTTGGTTCCTAATTGACCTAAACAAGTAAGGTTTATTCTGGTTTCATGTCAGATAGTGAGAAAAACATGCAGATGTGTCTTTTTATATAGTGTATGTAAACTTCTGGTTTCAACTGTAGCTCATGAGCTCGCTTTATACATCTTTGTGCCCCCTTTCAGTTGGGCATGAGGCAGTGCTCTAGTCGAACGCCTACTTCTGCCTACCTGTTTTCCTTGCCCTTTTCTGCCTCTACTTTACAGAGGCAGAAAGTAATAGAACTGCCATTTTGGTACACCTTTCTGAGTTACTTATATAATGCAGAATGATGTACTAGCGAATGAACCCCCTTGTGGTCAAGTAAATGCACAAGCAAAAAAAAAAGGTTTAAAAGTATAAAAAACAATAAAAGATATTAAATGTTCAAACCGCACCTCTTTTGCCATTTTACAAATAACCTCCCCCCCTGTATAATTGGTATTGCCACATCTGTAAAAGTCTTAACTATTAAAATATATTACTTATTCTGTACGCTGAAAACTGTAGAAGAATAAAATTCCAAACGCCAAAATTGGGGAAGGCGGGGTCCCAAAACTTTGCAACAAAAAGAGATCAAAAAGCTGCACATATGCCAAAATAGTACCAATAAAAAGTACACTTCAACCTGCAAAAAAGTGAATAAGTTATGGGGCGCATAAAATGGCGAAGCAGCGCAAATTTGAGACATAGAGAATTTTTTTATTTTTTTAAAAGTGCTAAAACATAACAAAAACCCTATTTGGTATCACCATTGTCGTATCAACCTGCAAACATGGCGCAAATAGTTTTTTTTTCACTTTTCATCCCACTCATAATTTTTTCATTTTCCAGTACATTCTACGTTACGGCCAACGACGCAATTAAAAAGGACATCTTGTCCCCTCAAAAAAACAAGCCCTCATATGTCTGTGTGGATGGAAAAATCCAAAAGTTATGGCTATTCGAAGGGGGTGAGGAAAAAAGCAAAGAGGCAAAAAAATTACGACTGGCTGTCAGGAAGGGATTAAAATAAAACTATGTTAAACAATAGGTCATTTTTGAGAACCCTTTAAGGACTAGATAACCCCTTTAAAGCTCAAATAATCAAACCATAAAAGTCAAAATTGAGACAGTGCAAAGACGAGCAACCAAACTTATAAGTGGAATGGAGCATCTTAGTTATGAGAAGAGGTTAGTAGAATTGAACTTGAGAAAAGACGGCTTCGGGGAGACATGGTTAATATATATAAATATATAAATGGTCCCTACAAAAAGTATGGGGAAAAATTATTTCAAGTGAAGCCCCCTCAAAGAAAGAAAAAAGAATTAAGAACTGTGAATCTGTGAAATAGCCGCATGAGGAGCTGGTCACAGCAGGAACAGTTGGGAGTTTCAAGAAAGGCTTAGATATCTACCTGAAACTAAAGAACATTAATGTGTATGTAGCTATGTAAAATTCTGAATCCTGTCTGGTGGTGGCTCTGTGGTCAGATTGGTTCTTGCCTTGTGGGTTCCAGGGCATTCACCAGTGGGAAGGCTGGGCTTGAACTCTTTGGGCCACATGTATGAAATGGTTTTGGTCTAAAACTCACTTTTTTCCCCGTAGAAACTTATGGGAAAAAAAGTGAGTTTTAAACCAAAACCGTTTCATACATGTGGCCTTTTTTCTCCCTCCCTTCACCCACATTTTCCTCACCCTTGGTTGAACTTGTTGGACACGTGTCTTTTTGTCAACCGTACTATGTGTAACTATTTAACTATCTAGAAGATCTTTGAAAAAACATTTGCGCAATAGAACACGCATATTGAATCTTTAGATGCAGTAGGGTTGAGGAACTGTCAGGCTCCTATGGAGCTGCTTATCCTGGGAGAAACAATAGATTCAGGAAAAGTCCAACCTGTCCGACTTATTTTTTCCTTTGAGATTAATACCTAAGAATGTTTGACAGCCCCATAGACATTTGATTATAAGAACTTTAGTTATAGCTAGCTTGTTTCCTTTTATATGGTACAGAAGCCTGTTCACTTCAATACACTATGGTATTGCTGCTTAGTCCCCCCCCCCCCCTCCCTATAGAGGGTGATAGGGGTCCGCTTGTTGATTGAAGTTGTAATTCCCAAGGACAAAACTAATTCATTATGAATCACCTCTGTGATTGTTTAAGTTTCCATCTCAGCACTTACCAGCATTTATTTTTATAAATGCTCCAATAATTTTAATGAGAGAAATTTGTTTGGATGCATTGTTGATGAATGACATATAATGCATTGTGGCATGAATAAGACAGATGACATTAATATACAGGCATTGGGTGTAAAGCAAAGATAGGCAGCATAGACAGAATTGTTTACATACATGGAACTAGGAAAGGTTATGGTTACCATTGTGTCTGCAATGGAAAATATCTTTTATTTGTAGGAAACAATCATCTAATTCTCTTTACACATGCCCAATATATTCTGCATAGTTACCGTTTATGTCTTTCCAAGTTTTCTATTAGCATTCATCAGGGCCAGATTTTCCAATTGGTATGAGGAGGGTTCGCTGCCCAGAGACAGAGCTTGGTAGGAACAGTCAGTCATAGACCACACAGGCAGAGCACGCTCATCTATTTCCTGTACAAATCTTTCATTATAGAGATAGGCGCTGAATAACGAGTTACAAGCTAGAGAAAGGTTTTATAACTAAAAGAGAGCAGCATAAGAACATAGATCTCACTCTACAGCAGTGCAGGGTTAGAACGTGGCTAGTATTATTTTATGGGGATCATTTGGATGGCCTTGCAGTATTTAAAGAATTTTCCTACTAAAGGTAGTAATGGCAAATTGCTAGGATAGGCTAGCACTTCCTCATTGGTGGGGAATAATCCCAAGAATGAATGAGTCCTATTCTTAATTACACACTATGGCCCCTCCACTTTCTTAATCGGCACAAAAGCACTAGTGGGCACCTGATGCAGTGAAACTTCATCTCAAAAACAGACACTAAACCATACTCACAGCTCTATGGCTGGACAAAAAACATTAACAGTAGGAGGCAATATGAGCCCTAGTGCTACAGGGGAGAAATTTAACAGGTGCAGATTACTGATGAACAACTGCTCACACTCCCATCCATGAGGGGGGCTATAGCTTAGTACATAACTACACATTTTATAAAAAACAATTCACATCAGTCTGCAGAAAAGCTGCAGTACCATACAGGGAGACTGCTCAAGAGCATAAATACTGGTGAACAACCACTCACACGCCTACTATCTATGAGGGGAGGGAGGGGGGGGGGGAGGTGTAATTGTTACCTATGCAACTCCAATGTAGCACTGGAGCTTTTTTTGCCTCCTACTAGGAATGTTTTTTTGTCCAGCCATGGAGCTGTGAGTATGGTCACATGTCTGTGTTTTTAAGTAAATAATGTCCCACTTTTCTGTGGTTTTTTTTGTAAATTGCTAATAAAACTACAAAACAACCCCATTCACTTGAACCTAATGATAGGGATCCCACAGATGGATATACCAGAACAATCTCAGCTGAGAATACCCCTATAAAGTCACACTATGGTGGTGGAGCCGTTACGTGAGCGCATGCACTATGACCAGCACTATTATAGGGATACTGGGGTTTTCTCAGTTCTTATTGTATGTGCACTATTGCAACACTTTTGTATGGGGATAAGCACTGTGGTGTCAGGCTACTTGGGCACATACTGAAACTATATGTAAGGCCCAGTTGACACCTGTGTCCATTTGGTATCTTGGTGACAGAGGTGGCACTGGATTCATTATATGATGGACACCAGTTGGTGCCCGATGGACCCATTGCCTTCAATGGCATACTGGCATCTATAATTTTAGCAAAAAATAGCACTGTATGTGCTGCAATTTTATTTCAGCATTTTGATGGAATTTGCAATGCAGGCTCCAAACAGAATGTCTGACGCAGATGTGAACTGTGCCTTAGCAGTGTATAGTTGCATTATTTAATTGTTATATGGTAATATGATATGGCCACTATGTGAAATACTTAAACATATGCTGTAAATTTAAGTTAACCATATCTATGTAATATAGCCATATGAATTGGAGAGGTTGAAAATCCAGAATTTTTGTACCTACAGGCTCCATGGTCTACACCTGTACTTTTTTAGAGGTAAGAGGTAGTTTCCTTAGTGAATGTGAATCTGTTTATCTCAGATGAAAACAAAACTTTTTGCCTCTGATATAGGTGTTTTTTGATCAGTGGCAAACAAGGAGAGAGATCCTGCATAGACAGCTCCATACAGTAGGGTTATAAGAAAATATTGGTCAAGAGTGATGGAACCAGATGAACCCAGGAACTCCTTACTAATCACCCACTAGCTCATTCATGTGAGGGCGTCTTGCAGATGCCCAAATTTACAGAGGTACATTTTTAGATTTTCTAATACATTTAACAGCGTTTTCATATGTGAATCTGTCAGAGGAATGATTGATCACATAAAGTCTGTAAACGCTGTTAACTAATGAGCAGAATGTATCTACAAGCACCTAAAGGAATATACATTGCATAAAGTATTGCTATTTGCACATTCAGAGAAACCGCTCAAAGGAGAAAACTTGCAAATTTGTTCCAATTCCCTCTAACTTAGCTTGTTATTAAGATATAGATACCTGGGGTGCTATAGATTGCTATTGTAAAGAGGAGATGATTTTTTTAGTAGGTCACATGCTACAAAAACAATCTTTGTGTGTATTAAAACATGCAGACTTTTTCAGTTGGTGGAAGTCTGCATCTGATTTTCATGCCTAAACACAGTGGATCATGTAAAGATTTGTCAGCAGACGACAGCAGTCTGCAGGCAGATAAAGGTTGTCTCGAAAGTAAACAGCAGTTTCTGATCTTTAGGCTGTGTGTACACAGGACTGGTTTACAGTCAGATTTTGAAGCAGATTCAGTATTTAGAATCTACAACAATCTGACTGTAAATCATCCCCATAGACCTCAATAGAAAATCCGAACTGCAGTCCACACAGCACAAATTTTCTGAGGTTTTGAAAAAGGACTTAGAACATGCGCTTGACCTTCTTCTAGCACCAAGACCCTAGGCTAAGGTTAATAGATCAGCACACTGTGTTTTTCATGATGCAAGATCTTAATGGATAGCCATCACTTGTGCACCGTGATACTTACCTGAATGAACAGACTGATGATCCACTTCCAGCGTAGGCGCCAGACGACCACCCCAGGTGCGACGCCTTGGACGGCTCCGCGCCAATTATGGACTTCAAAGCATCTATTGGTTAAGACAATCGCTTTAACTCCCCTCCTTCCCATCCCCTACTATACTCCCCCCTCCCTACCCATACCTCCCCCCTCAACCCCCCCACTTTTTTTTTTTTTTTTAATTTACCTTTGGTAATTTTTTTAAAAAATTGTAAAAGGCTAATAATAAAAACATTTTTAAAAAAAAAAAAGAAAAAGACTTAGAATATGTTATACTACCCAGCGGAAAACGGCAGATTATAGTACTGATCTATTGAATGGGGCACCTGAAATCCAAAAACCGCAACAAAAAATGGGCAGAATAAACGGAAACCGAGAATCCAGTATTTTACCCTCTGCCGTGTGTACTAAAGACAATGCCTTCTAACATGGAACTGATTGATTTATTATAATTTATCTGGTGCTTGAGACTTCCTGCTGTGAGAGAGGGAGAGCTATTTTATTGACAGTCTGCACACACAAGCAACACATAGTCAAATGCTAGAGACTGAAAAAAAAATGATCGGCTTCCATGGAGCGGTGTATAATTTTGTGTTTACAACCACATTACACACTGCTACAACTGCTGTAGTGATGACCTGGGAAGTCATCACATAGCGTAGCGATGTCCCGGCCGTAGGAGCTGCACCTTTTATTAACATTCTTCTGCAACGACAAGAATTTAAATGAAATGAAAAAAGTTAAAAAAATCATAAAGGCAAGAAAAGAACACATTAATGACAGAAAAGAACCCCATTACAAATAGTTTTTTATTTAGAAAAAATAAAATAATTAAGAACGTTACATACCTGGTATTGAATTTTATAGGGTATTTCCACCATAGACACTGATAGCATATTAATAGGATATGCCATCAATGTCTAAAATGTGTGGGTTCTCCATCTCAATAGCAAGCCCTAAAATGTCTCCATTCGGGACTCCCCTGTTGAAATCATAGGGGTTTCAAGCACTCAGCTGTACTTGGACCAACTAATTATTTCAATGATTGAGCCCTGAACACCTCTCTGCTTTAAATGGAGTGGTTTCAGGGCTCATTTTTGAGAGTGGTGCAGGTCCAGGAGGTGGGAGCCGCAACTATCAGACATTGATGGCCAATCCTAGCGATATGCCATCAATGTCTATGGTGAGAGAAAACCCTATAAAGGGGTTTTACCACAAAGTAAAACTGATATGGGAAGCTTGCAAATTAAATGAAAAACATTTTCACCATTCATCATTATTATAAATTCTGTAGCATTTTTGTTTTATCTGCTTCTTTAGTAATCCACAGTGTACCGCTCATCTCCAGGGGATATGATGATGACAGTTCCTCAGTCCTAGCCACACATGCTCAGACATCACCTTCCCTCTCTGGCAGCTACTGTCCGTCTCTTCCCTGCTTAGTAATCACACACACTTACTGCTGAGTGTGTGTTCAACCCCAGGTGCAGTCATTCTACCCCTGTCCTGTCTTCTGTACTCCTTAGTAACTAGTCAAATAGTGCAAATAAGTAAAAAGGAAACCACAGTCAGGTATGTGCTTTGACAAGGGGTTTGAACCTAGGACGCTGTGCTTGGAGGCAGAAGTGCTAACCACTCAGCTACATTGTAGCTGCTCATAGCTCTTTACATAAACAGACCTCTGTTTTACTAGAGTGAGCATACTCTGGGGAAAGGTATGGGGATGTCAAGCCTGCTGGGTCACATGATATGCAGTTCAAACAAATCATACACGCCCCCTTTTGAACACACTGAAAGCTGAAGCAGGACAAATCAGGCATAAAATGCCTTTGTGGCAAAACCTCTTTAATGACCGACAACTCAAAAATAGAATAAAAAGTGATAAACTACAGTTTATCATAAATACTCAGAAATTGTTGAGAACACGTGCATGCTCAGCTGAGCACAGTGTGTCTCTGGAGTATGTGGGAATACGGAAGAATGACTGACAACATTTTATAGTTTATGGGCAGCTTTAGCCTGACTTACCCACAGAAGTGTGAGCAATAAAAGTGCCAAGACAGAATAAGGCCATGTCTACACAGCTTAAGTAAAGATACCGTCGGAAATCCAATGGTATTTTAACATTGCCGTGCCGCATTTTTTGGCGTGGGTTTATGGATTTCGACTGGCCCAGTATATAGAAGTGTACTGGAATCCGGCAGAAGAAAGAACATATTCTATTTTCCAACGGAGACCACCATTTTTGAAATCCAACTATAGAAAATCCGTGCTGTATAGACTACAGCTCAGATTTTTTATTGCTGTCTATAGGGCACTGGTTACAGTCGGATTTTTGACAGATTCTAAATACTGAATCTGATGAAAAACCAACCAGAAACCAGTGCTGTGTAGACATAGCCTAAACCATAATTACTGATGCTAGTTGTGGGCCAGAATACGTATCGGCAGGTCAAATTTTCTACTTCTAGGATAACAAAGAAGGTTTTGCTTTACTGACAACAAACAGGGATTTCGATGCACAAAGTATATTATAAAGTTGCATAACTTTTCATTATACAAGAATATTTTCTGAAACCTAGAATTCCTATTTTACAATGTTTTGCCATGCTCTTTCATTTGCCCAATATGAATGTGACCTCATCGAGGCAGACTCGCGGCTGTCCGGAGTTTCTGGCTCAGGCGGCGTGCATGTCATTACGCTGCGTGCGCGGCCTGATGACATCACCCCGCCTGTGCCTGAACACGCCTCTACTATATAACTGCCTCTACCTGCCTATGGGGGACATATACCTGCCTATAACCAGCCTATAGGGACATATACCTGCCTATAACTGCCTATAGGGACATATCCCTGCCTATAACCTGCCTATGGGGACATATACCTGCCTATAATCTGCCAATGGGGACATATACCTGCCTATACATGCCTATAATCTACCTATGGGGGACATATACCTGCCTATGGGGGACATTAAACTGCCAATAACCTGCCTATGGGGGACATTAAACTGCCTATACCTGCATTTTCCACCCTAGGCTTATACTCGAGTCAATAAGTTTTCCCAGTTTTTTGTGGCAAAAGTAGGTGCCTTGGCTTATATTTGGGTCGGCTTATATTCGAGTATATACAGTACTTCTATTTGCTACAAACTACACAGATTTAGATATTATTTTTAATGTAGAAGATAGCAGTAACAAATCTTATAGGTAAATAATGTTAATTAAAAGGAATAAAATTATTTTTTACATGAAATTCAAAATGTAAGTTAAATCACAGGAAGCAGATCACGGGCATTCCATCACACAGCCTCTTCCTTGTTTTATGCACTAGTTCTTTCGAAGCCACAGATAAATGATTTGACTAAGTATGTTAATGTATTCATATGCTATGAATAGGCAATGGGTAGCATTACATTTTTTAAGTAAGAGTATTTGCATAGGTATAATGTCATACTTTTATCATCGATGGAGTGGTGGCACCGATCCAGCATTTGTTTCATACATCAAGGTAGTGTAAATGCCTGGGGCTGCTCTCGATCAGATTTGCTACTTCATTGTGTGTAATTTTTTTCCCCTTACACAGATCATTTGAAGACTTTCTTGCTGGCACATACGTCTTGCTACTGTAACTTCCTTTTAAATCATAAAAACGTATTCTCAAGAAGTTACCAGTCAGTAGCAGCGCTGTGTCGTCTTCAGCATGTCATTGCGTGCTCTAAGCTTTTATTCATTATTGCATTCCACATTGTGTACATTTACAGATATTTTCCTTATTTTTTGTCGCTGGAAATTTAAAAATCAGTTTGGTTCACACAATATAAGTGATTTAATTTTAAGACATCATCTAGTTGTACCTTTCCGAACTCAAAGTCGTGTAGTTGGAACATCTGAAAATCCTGGTTGACCATACCTCTGCAGATTGTTCATGTTATCTAAAAGAAGAATATACAATCATATGCAATTACTGGATCACCTTTAAAAAAATTGCAGATTAATTTAGGAAAACATATAATAGCAAATTTTGAATGATACTGTATTAGCCTGTGAGCCCTGCGGGTACAGTCAACCAGTGCTGTGGATTGTCCCATCTGTACTGTTCATTGAGCTGTTAAGTACATTGGTGACGAGCTATGATGAGATGCAATGCTGCCTCCTATCAATTAGTCTGGGTGTACTCATTTCTGAAGCACTAGACTGCATTCTCATGAATTCTGATACAGTCCTAGAAATGACCTTCATGGAAGGTTGGTGAAAACTACACATTTAAAGGTTCTGTAAACTCAAAGGTCGATTTGCTGGTTGTACCTAACGATGGCAATGAAACTGGGCAAACTAGCCCCGCTCTCAAGAAAGTAGTATCTCGTGCTTGAGTCAATTACAATAGCAAACCTTGTTTTCCAAAAATCCCTAGGCACTGAATGTAAAGCTAGAGTAGTCAGTAAGATTGACTAGAGGAAAAGACAATGGTTGCTGTAATAACCCTTGAGCAAAGCTTTTAGTATGTATCCATTAAAAGCATCACCAAAGGCATTCAGTCATAATTTTTGTATAAAAAATAATAATGCCTCATGTTTTTCTGGATATTTGTAAAGTAATGGATATCAACTGCTCTAGATGGCCATACAATTAATGTATAAGCAACTAGTACCTGCTGCCTCCCCCAATAACCATCTTAATGATGCAGGTAATTTCATTTTATATTTTTCCACGTTCACATTCCAAGAGCCATAACTTTTTTATTTTTCTATCGACATAGCTGTTTTTTTTTAGCAGATGAGGTGTATTCTTTAATGGTACCATATAAATCACTGGATGATGCATTTGTGCAATTTTGTCAGGGGAGGGGTTCGTTTTTACAGAGTTCACTATGTGGAGCTGTTATGTGGGATAAAGTGAATTTTTTATCGGTACCAATTTAAAGTTTATGTAATTTTTGGTGACTTATACTTCCATTTGTGGGGTTGCAGCGACCAAAGAAATAAAATTCTGGTGCTGAATATATATTTTTTTCACCTAGTTCATGGTGTGGGATAAATCACATGACATTGTTTTAGTTTAAACTTTTATGATTTCAGTGAAACCAAT
Source organism: Phyllomedusa bahiana (assembly GCA_025379985.1). NCBI lineage: Eukaryota > Metazoa > Chordata > Amphibia > Anura > Hylidae > Phyllomedusa > Phyllomedusa bahiana. The sequence goes on from JAODAL010003156.1 coordinate 21,621, forward strand.
TCTGTTTTTATGTTTATATTTCTATGCATTTATTAGGAAGTGGAGGGTGAATTTTTTTTAAATTTAAAAAGCATAACTTTTTTGAACTGTAATATTTTGAGCCTCTAATGGATCTGAACATGCACTTTACTGAGCGCATACTCACATACTGCAGTGATTTTATTGATCTCTGGTGGGTGCTGGTTGGTGAAAGCACCAGTGGTCAGTCAAGACTTTGTTTACTTCCGGATCCTTGGGCTGGCATGTGATTGATTTTTTTTTTTTTAATATCTTATTATTATTATTATTATCATTTTTTTAAAGCGCCATTGATTCCATGGCGCTGTACTTTTTTAGCTGTAATATTTAGATACTATAGAGGATCTGAACACGTGATTGCTTGGTCACTTGTTCTATATACTGCACTGCTTACATACACTACTTACATACTGCAGTATAAAGTGATTTTATTGATCTCCACTGGGTGCAGGCTGGTGGAAGCAATGGCGGTTGGTCAAGTCTTATTTCCATATCCATGGACTGGCAAGTGACCAAGTGACTGAGGCCACTGATTAAGGTTACTTGTTTTCACGATCAGGCCCTACAGACAGGAGGTGGATCCGCTGATCACCTAGAGGGTTCATGTAGCCTACGCCGAGGAGCAGAGTCTAAGGGACCTCCCAGTCTCCACTGAAGTCTGCGGCAAGGCCAGACATACTTAGCTGTGGGAAGCCCCCAGGTCACTACCCTCGATGTAGGGCATCTCGGTGACAGGTGACGGGCCGGATAACGTGGTACTGGAGGATGAGGTGGAAGCATAGTTGGGGCACAAGCAACAGGTCAGGGCAGGTGGCAGACAAGGCAGAATCAGGGACATAGCAGGAGAGTTCATTAACGAGAAGGCAGACAAGATAACACGCAGGAGTGGACGACACAAGGTACAACACTAGCAACTAGGTGAGGAGCTAAAAGGAAATGACCTAAAATACACCAGAATCAGAGGTGGTTGGATGAGGACAAGAGTGTTGATGCACACTGAACCTTTAAATCTCAGCCAGTGCTCGCATGTGCGCCCTAGTAGCTGGCCAAGGGGATGCAGCAGAAGCAGGAGCAGCCTGAGAAGGAAGACGCCGGCGAGGAAGAGGGTCAGACTGAGCATGGAGCGGGGACAGGTGAGTAATAGAGTGGGCATGGAGTGACACCCACCCCAGGTGCAACACAACTAAGTAAGGCAGCGGGGAAGTGACCGCAACCCGGGACCGGACCACGGTGTGCAATGCTACACTTGCCAACTGAAAGTAAATGGAGATTGGACTGTCCATCAGAACCATAACACTATATACATATGAGGGAATGAGAAGGTGAGTACATTTTTTGTGTTGTTTCATACAATTGGTGGTGATCTGTATGGTTTTTTTTTATAGGTGAACAGTCCCACTATACATGCATGTTTACATTCGCTGAGCATGTATGCTTACTGCTATTAGGAAAGTGTGATGAGCCATTACCAGACACATCTCATAGCATTTTTCTCCTGGAGAAACTAAGGTTTGGGCAACTGAAAAACCAACATGTTTCATTCTTGCTTTCTCCAACAGCAGACTTTGGGGGACTGTTAGGCTACCAATATACATACAGCGTGTCAGTGCATACCACCAGCATCAACACTTCTATTCATCATAATAGAATGTGTATGGCCAGTTTTAAGCTGTTTTTTGCCAGGCACTTTGTCACTCTATAGACTTCTCTGGGTGTGGCAAATGGACTGGCAAATTAGGTAGGAGCAGAATATACAGGAACATATTAAATAATTCAGATAAGTTCAGTGCATTCTCTAATATTAACTGTAGACCAATATCAACAGAAATACATAAACTTACTTTATATCTACGGATCTTTTATTTTTACTTTTTGACCAAAATGAATTACATTAAATTGAGGCTATAGTCCTAAATGTTTCAATAACTTTTATTGTTGTTTGATTTATATATTAGTTATTCAATCCCACATAACATATGGTAGCTTTAACATTTGACTTTAGTTAAATCAAGTCCATTAACAAAGATCACGTAAGTTTCTTTCACAATAGAGCTATAGTACATTATTTTTTAAGTGGAAAGAAAAACAAATGTCCAAGAATGTAAATGGAAAATGATTTGTTGTATTTATGATAGAACATCATATATCTATATTTACTTAGTTATAATGATTTTGTTCAAGGTTATATCTTTGCGCAGGCTAATTTTTTTATTTATTTTTTTCCTTTTTTTATTGTTTAACTCTACTCGAGAAATCTCTAGCATCTTCTATATCATTACATCTCGAAAGAAATTGGTTCACTTTTGGAAACTAAGCACTTTTGTGTCGGGTTATCCACATATTCTTCCTGCATTGCGTGTTATTATTGGACATATGCTGTATCTGGGGAAAGGATAAAAAAAATTGTAATGTGTATTATTGATGAAAAGATTGCTTTTCTGACAAGTATTTAAAGCCTCAAAGATCTCTGTCTGAATGGTTTTATATCCTGCTATTAAATAGTGTTATTTGCTGTTGTGTATCTCTCACTTCTTCTCAATGTCAATATTACACAGCACAGTGTGAATGAGATGCCAAAGTTTATGTTTTCCATGGAAAATAATGGATAAAGGATAAAACAGTTTGGGTTGCAATGTATAGTTTTAAAATTGTCTATAACACTGTAAATTGCATGCCATTCTCAAGGACATGTTTATAACAGTGATGGTGTTGTAAGCCATACATTGCTTGACCTTCAGCCAAGGTCACTGATGGGAAATTTCAAAGGACTTTATGGGAATACTGTATATAACAGTGTAGATATATTTATGACTAAATGTTGACATGTACTTATTAAACCCATTTAATTGCTCCATGAGGGAATTCTGTGAAAAGTAGCGGTGTTCTTCTTGCAGAACAGTATCATCCCATTGTTTATTAGAGGAAACCATGCCAGGTGTTTTAACATTGAGACAACATTTAAAGTAGGTTCACGCCAACTAAAAACACTTAAAAATATTTGGAAATCAGTTATTAAATGGTATATGTTCTGCTTCTGTTCAACTGTCAAATGTCAAAACTACAGTTTATGTATAACAACCTAGAGCCAGACTGGACCAGAAGATCCTTTTGGTGGGCCCAGGTGCTAACACAAAAAAGGCCCCAGAGGTCCAACACAGCTTTAAGTGGCAAAATCTTAAAAAGTTCCCTATCTACTAAGTGTCACTTATAGGTGGTAGAGTGTCCATTTAGTCCCCCAATATCTGCATGGCTCAGGTGTGACTCATGCCTCTGCACTCAACCCTGGCAGAAGAAATTGGTAACATTTGCTTAAAAATTGTATGTTTGACAAAGACCAAATGAACCAAGTTCTTCTGACTGCATCACCATTCTGGTCAGGTGCACTTTAGCTATGAAATGCACAAAAAGAGAGTGTGTATCAGCTCACCCAGATCTCTCCTGTCTCCAGTGGAGTCACGGCCGAAGGATTAACCCCATCCACTTCGTATCACTGTTCAAAGCATGGAGCCAGCTTCCAAACACTGGATGAAGGGGAGCTCAGCCAGATGAATAGTTCCTTTTTAAATATCCATATCTTTATTTCTCGTTTTGTTAAAAAAAAATATATGTCAATGCACATAGGAAGTTGCATATGCATGAAAAAGAGTTAATCCATCTATTTAAAAGACCAGTTTGGCCGACGCGTTTCGGGAGACAACAACTCCCTTACGCATGGCTATGCTTATGTGTATTGTGCACTGTGCTCAGCTCTCTATTCACTGCAACACTTCTTGCACGGTGGCTAAAACAGCATTGACACAGTGCCATTACTGCAGGGACGTTGCTAGGGTCCTAAAAGATCCGAGGCCTGCACCCTTTGTGTAGAGCTGGGTTCACACAGCATTTTTCATGGCACATTGTGAACTGCAGCATGTATTTTTACAGAGAAAAAAACATATGTTCCTTTCACTAATTTTCCACCTATTCCACATGGATCCTATCCATTACCTCAGCAGTCACTGTGTAATGAAAATCAGCGCTGAAAAATTTGCCTCTTCAAAACCACTAATTTATGTATAATAGTGTAATACCTCTAAATAATACGGTCATCAGATAATACACCTGTCCATGGAGCAGATACACCACACATTTTACCGTCTTACTGTTACCAATCCTGCCACTAGCTAACCAAATAATACTGTCAGACGATGGCCACATGCGAGCACCACATAGTGACTACCAGTTGTACACAGGCTCTGTAGACATATAAGTGATTATAGTGTAATCACAGCCAGTGACCTATTTTCTGATCAGCATGGTCGTCTTCCCATTGTTTTTTTCCTTTCAGCCCAGACCGCCATGATGACTTCTCCCGGCCATGAGTCGTCTCTGCAGAATCTACCACATACACATCTTAGAATCCTCACTTTTGCAGCAGTTCCTTACCTGTTACCCCTACTTCTGTACAAACTCCTCATAGGGTGATAGGTGGGGGCTATGAGCCACAGCTTACAGGTACAATGTCCTGGGGGGGAAGGGAGGGACCAACTCCCTGGAGGTTGTGCTGTGGCTGTGGCCCGTACCCCCAGGATCATATTGTGCAGCCTGAACTCCATCCCCTGCATCCCCAGAAGATCAGACACAGCCACGACCTTTAGAGGGTGCAGAAAATAAAGTTTAGTACTGTCACCATTTTTGTAGTCTTTCTATTAAATAGGTATGTAGCCCCCCCTCAGTAGGTAGGTATATGCATCCCCTCAGTAGGTATCCAGGTATCTAGGTATCCAGTGACAGCTGTTCGGCCGCTGCCCAGTCTACTGTTGCAGAGCACAACAGTACTTAGCAGGCACCGGTGCTCTGGAGCAGGTTAGGGGCAGCAGCCATTTTATCCGGGGAAGGGGCCCTATATAAAATGGCCTAACAACGCCCCTGCATTAATGGCAGTCATCATCATCATTATCAAGTCCAGACATGAGATAACAGGTCCTATTCACAGAAACATGTTCACATAGATATAGTACTGCACAGTACTGGCCGTCATCGTTATCATCAAGTCGAGATGTGACCACAGGTCCTGTACATATAAGAGCTTAAATACATGTGATTAAAGGTTCTGGCACATTCATATAATAGCATTAATACAGTGTCATACAGTACTGGCATTCAGCATTATCATTGTCATCTCTAGATATGTGATCACAGATCCTGTACACAGGGCTGCCATCAGAAATTTTAGGGCCTCGTACAGTCAAAAACTATGCCCCATAAGCAAAATATTTTCTTTGCGGGGGTCAACAAGAAAAAAGTACATTGCGCCATTGTCTTTTGGTTTAGCTTTTCCTGGATTTTACACAGTACAGTTTAATTGAAATGTTATCTTTATTATGTAGGTCAGTATGTATGCAAGGACCAAAAAATACTGTATACCAAACACACACTTAGGGCCAATTCATTTATAATTCTTTACTTTTTGAAAAATGTCTTATAGGTGCATAACATAGTGCAGAGCGACAAACACCTTAGGCAATGCAAACATATAATAAATGTGGCAGTACTTAGCTGACATGCAGAATTTCAATAGTTATATGTCCATTATTTCATGGTAGAACACTGAAGGCTGGTATCGGTGGAGAGGAGTGCAGCAGGATGCTGCCTCGCAGCAGCGCGACCTTTCGGAATGATTCATTGACCATTTAGTGGTAGATACCAGTTGTACATAGGTGTTCTGCAAACGTATAAGTGATTACAGTGCAGTTACATCCAGGGACTCACAGGTGACTTCTTCTATGATGAGTTGTTAACTTTTCCTTTTCTTCTCCATCCAGTCTATGATGACTTCTCCCAGACACAACACAAACAATGCCTCACTTTTCTATTATCTTCCCACTTGTGCCCCTCCATGTACAAACTCCCCATCCAAAGTGCCCCAAATGGTAATAATGTCCCCTTTGGTGCCCCACACAGTAATTGTACCTCCAAACAGTGAAAGTGCCTTCAGACAATTATAGTGCCCCAATTTGTACCTCTAGTAGGTAACTAGGTATACCCCAATATAGTAGGTAGATACCCACCCAAAATAGTAGGTAGAACCCCCGATTTAGGCTTAGGCAGGCAGATAGGTAGACACTGCTTTTAGGTAGGTTATCCCACCAAAACTAGTGAGGCAAATAAGCAGACTTTTCCTATTAAGTAAGTAAAATCCTCATTAGGTAGATAAGCCCCCATTAGGTAAATAGATAGGCACACATTATGTAGGCCAGCTTCTTATACAGTATACAGCTAACATTAGATAAGAAGGTCGGTAGGCTGTTCATTAGGTAGCTAGGGCCCTTGCTAGGTAGGTATGTATCTCCCATGGTAGTTAGGTATGTTGACCCTCTGGCAATGTTTTTACTTCCCATGCCAGGTGGTATGGCCGTTATATGGACGACCTCCTCCTGGTATGGGAAGGCCCGGACCACCACATTCCTAATTCTGGATTAATCAATAACAATGATATGAATCTCAAATTCACCTATATGACAAAAAAAACATCTGTCAATTTTCTCGATGTTAGTTTGGTGGGGACCCCCAAAGAATATATTGTTGTTAAACCCTACATAAAACCCATGTCACAAAATTCTGTGTTAAATGCCAAATCAAACCACCCTAGTCATGTGATTAACAACATCCCTACAGGCGAATTAATTAGAATGAAGAGGAATTGCATTTAAAAACAAGAATTTTTGATACAGCAGAATCAGACCATTGCTAAATTAAAACAAAGAGGTTATTCAGATAGAATATTATCAAATAGCCGTAAAAAGGAAACTAACATACTAGGGACAATCTTGTTAGAGATGGGATTAAAAAAAAGAACGAAAGATATTTGAGGGGGTTCCCTTTAGTACTACCTATTCACCGCATTTTCAACAACATCTGTAGTATTATCAAAAATTCGTACCAATGTTAAAATTTCCCACTCTCAACTTGGAAAAATAGTTTCTAAAGGTATCAGTTATGGGGCCCTACAAAAGCACCTAATTTTGGGTTCAATTGTTTCACCTAGTCGTTATGAAAGGAGAGGACGAGGCAACTCATTTGGTTGGAGCAAAAGGGGATTTTCAGGTGTGGACATGGAACCCATGCACTGCATGCCAATTATACAACACAGGGGACACATTCATGAAACATGTCACGAATAAAACATATAAAGTACAACAATACATTAATTGTAATACTAAGAATGTTGTGTATTGATTTCCTGCGTTATCGGGTCATGTGAAATTTATGTAGGATGTACTACAACCCCATTGAAAGTGAGATCAGACGGCATCTGTCTGATGCCCGGTAAAACAACGGGGGTCGCACAATAATGTAAATCAGTTTCCAAACACTTTCTTGTAGAACATGCAGGTGATACAACAGGCTTTAGGTGGATGGGAATAGAAAGAGTGTTTAGGTCACCTAGAGGTGGCAGTATCCGTGGGCAGGGTTCTCAGTTGTGAAGCTAGGTGGATTTTCTATCTATTGTACTAAACAACCAAAGGTTTGAAAAATTTAAACATGACTTGCTATATTTTTTTTAGCGTAAACATAGGAGCTAATGTAGATCTAGTAGCAGCATAACTTTTATTTTAGATGATTCATGTTTTTATATTTAAAAAGGTGTTTTGTGTATAGATGATAGATATATGACAAATGAATTGTCAATATAAATTCCAGCAATATGGGGTTAACTTGGGTCCGGGAGAGTATGACGTTTAAACTTCCGGCCAGCTATATAAGTGACCCTTAGTTGGAAGTAGGAAGACCAGGATTAAGGCGCACAGCCCAACGCTCGGTCGTTTTGGTTCAGCACTGCTACTAGAAGATCCCGTTTAGTGCCTAAAAGTAGGTTGATTTCTAAACGCACAAGTACTATTACATTTTGAAAAGTCTATTTGTTGCTGCTTGTGACAATTTGCTATGTCTTTTAAAGAGAAGTCTTATTAAAGAAACAAGTTTTAAAACGTACCTTCTTTTTGGATGTTCCTGTGTGATAACACATTTTGAATACGATGCTATAGATGCTGGAAATAATTTTTCTTTTAAAATTTGATTGCCGGTGGGAGTTTTCCGGATTCTCCGTGAATCTATTGATTGAACACCTAACAGCGGCAACAGGTGAGCTGAAAGCATTCCCAGTTTTGTTTTGAATCTGGCAGGTAGTTAGATAGGGCCCCTGGTAGTTAGGTGGGTATATAGCCCTCCAAGTAGGTAGTTATATAGACCTCCTATTAGGTATACATATATATATATATATATTTATATATATATATATATAATATAATATATATATATATATATAATATATATATATATATATAGGCCCCCCAGAAGTTAGGTAGATATATAGGATCTCCCAATAGGTAGTTAGGTATTTAGAGCTCCCTTAGTTGGTAAGTATATACAGCCACCCTTAATAGGTGGGGTGGATATATAGCGCCTCTCCAAGTAGGTAGGTAGCTATATAGAGCCCTCCAAGGAGGTAGGTATATTAGACCTCCTCAGTACGTAGGCAGGTATATAGAGCTCAGCCCCCCAGTAGGTAGCTAGATATATAGGCTCATTCAGTAGGTAGTTAGGAATAAACAGACCACCCCCAATAGGTAGGTAGGTATATAGTCCCCTTCAGAATTTAGGTATGTATATAGGGCCCCCCAGTAGGTAGGTAAGTATATAGGGCCCCACCATAGGTAGGTACTGTATATATTGTCTCAATCAGTAGTTAGGTAAGTATAGACGGTCCTTCCAGTAGGTTTGTAAGTATGTGGGGCTCCCTTTAGTAGACGTGTAGCTATACAAGCCCCCCTGCAGTATGTATGTAGGGATATTGTCCACTTAAGTAGGTAGTTAGGCATATAGGCACCCAATTAAAAATATATAGTCACCTGCCCACCGCCTGAGCCAGGATGCTACTCCAGCATGTCCATGCTTATACACATACACATAGCAGTATCAGTACAGTGCTATATGGTACTGGCAGTTATCATGATCAACTCCAGACATTCGATCACAGGCCTTTACACATAAACACAATTATAATATGCCACACAGTACTGACAGTTGCCATCATCCTTATCAGCTGCAGATGTAACCACAGGTCCTGACACATACACATAACAGCATTAATATAGAGTCACAAAGGATTGCCAGTCAGAATCATCACTATCAACTCCAGACATGTGATTACTTGTCCTGCCCGTACACATATACATATCAGTCTCAGTACAGTGCTACACACATACCTCCAAACTTATTGGATGGGCAAAGAGGGATACTAATGGCTCATTAAAAAAATATTTTGATTATTTTTTTTTTATTTGTTATATGCTTCAATTGCTTTTCATTTACAAATGAGTGCAAAAATGTATCCAAATATAGACATTATGTGGTCCTAATTAAAACAAATATATTAGACAATATAGGAATTGTAGCCTAATATGCAGTTAGAGACCAAAGAGATTTTTTTTAGAGCAATGTGGTCAGTTTATTGATACAAGTTTATTTCTAAAGTCAAAGTGAGGTACATTTTAGGAGTAAAGAGAGTCAGGGGGATTTGGCTGAAATATAGGAACTGTCCATCCAGAAGAGGGACACGTGGGAGGTATGTACATAGTACTGGCAGATTATCATCAACAAGAACTAGTTCCTGTGAATAAAAGAGTATGTGAGAGTTACATTGAGCATGGTAAAGGTGCATTGTCTGCAATGAAATGGGAATCAGACAGTTTGGGCCAAATGTATGAAAACTGTCTAGGTCTAAAATTCACCTTGTTGCCCATAGCAACCAATCAGAGCCCATAGCAACCAATCAGAGCACCCTTTTAATTTCATATGATGCTCTGGAAAAATGAAAGGGGCGCTCTGATTGGTTGCTATGGGCAACAAAGTGAATTTTAGACCTAGACAGTTTTCATACATGTGGCCCTTTATGTCATAAAATATAATATTAGTCACAAGTTCAAGGTTAGACTTTGCAGAAAGGGGTGTTTAAGTGCCCGGATAGTCCCATCAGAGCAACCCCTCCGTCCATGTATATAGTATAATGCCAATTAAAAAGCCTGTGCTCTTAATTGTCAAATATAAATTGGTAGAAAAAGCTTTATAATAATTAGCTTGACTAATTGGTTTATTTTATGCTGTTGCTGAGGGGTGTACTTTAAGGAGTGAATGCAAATCAAACTGGACACCACCTCCCTTGATGCACTTTTGGAAATAATTAAACCCTAAAGTTTCATTATCAGCCTTTTTATTTATAGTGCTGTATAATGTTAGGAGATTTCAAATATTACAGTGCCCCGGACTCCTGACATGTAATTGATTACATGATCAGTAGCTATTATCATCAGTCATACTTCAATATCTTTGTTCATTAAAAGAAACACTAAGGAACTGTAATAGGTCCTACCTATCGGAAAAGTTGTTTCTGCTGAGGTGCTACAAAATTGGCAAAAGTTTATAACAACAAGTAGAGTTTAAGGACCCCTTAATTTAACCTTTTAAGGGGATTCTAGACTTCGCTGCAGGGAACTCCAAGTTTGCCACCCTCAGCGCAGCCTCAGACAGCAGCAGCTGATGAAAATAGTAGTTGTACCACATGATCAGGCAGGAGATGTGGTCAAACAGGCTGCAGGTCAGGGCAGGCAGATCTCAGCTGTCATGGAGGTCAGGGTAGGCTGCAGACAGAATGGTCAAGCCATTAGCCAGGTATGGAGAGAAGTCAGTATTGCCGAGAACCATGAGTCCACAGTGTGGCTTCTCTCTGCACTTCCCCAACTAAACTGACAGCTCTCTCCCATGTCTTTCCATAAGGAAATAGCTGTCGGTCTAGTTGAGAGAGTGGGGAGAAAACACACAATGAACTCATGTCACTTGACCATGGTGGCATCTCCCGTGCCCGGCCCAACTTCACCGGGTGTTTCACCCCCAAAATGCTGCAGAGTTTCAAGGTTAAGCGTACATGACCAGGACCGGGTAATCAGCAGCTACTTCATGCTGCTCATCCTTCAGGCAGCATACACTGTGATCTGCAGAACGTGGCAGAGGATGCAAGTAGCGTCAGTCACTAGCATGCCTCAGTACCGGCTTGCTCTAGAGGCAGGGTAGGTTGATACGGGTGGGCTAAGTGCTGAAGAAGATCTATGAAGGAGACTGCCTTACACACTGAGAAGAGAAGAGGTAGTTGGATGCAGCGGCAGGAAGCCCTAAATAGGACAGACTTTTGACGAACCTAATATTTATTAGTAGTGAACTATTTCTACATCGAGCTGTTACATACAATGCCAGCCATTAACATAGAATTCTGCATTACAGATTTTTAAAGCCTTTTTTTCTAAAAAAAACAAAACAAAAAAAAACTCCATTCCATGCACATTGCTACTGTTTTTCCTACTTATCTGCATTCCACCTCCAAATCTAGACACACCTCCTCCCTTTTCTTTTTAAATGTAGCCTTTACACCTTATAAACCATAGAGTCAAAAAAGCCAGCACTGCAATCTTCAATAAAATCTAGTTTTTATTTGCAGTCAAAATTCCATAAAAATTCTAAACAAATCCAAGGACATAGCAAAGAGAGCGAGCGATCCAGCTTACGCATCTCTGATTATCAGAGCTATGATTAAGAACCTTATGGTCACAAACGCGTAAGGTGGAGAATGCTTTTTTGACTCTATGGTTCATAGCTTTCCTTGCGGGGAAGGATGGAAAATGCCAGGCATGCAGGGGCGAGCTGTTTCCATTTTTTTCTATATATCCTTTTAAACCTTGCTGATTTATTTGCTTGGTTCTCTATCTTATGATGCACCCTGTTCTTCTGGTACTGATTTGGGATCATCTATGACAATTTTTACATTCAGCCTTTAAAATAATCAGTAATATTCTCCATCCACCACTTCTTTATTTTGTCAACAATCTGGTTGGAATTTGGGTGAGAAAGTGATGAGGAGCTTAAGAAAAGAAATTGTAAAAACATCCATCAGTTCACTAAAGCTTAGATGAAGAGGGATTAATTGACTACCATGAAAATACCACATACCAATTAAAATCATATTAGTATGACCATCAGCTAATATCTAGATTAACTGCTATATGCAGCAGCTAGACGGGCTGGGAGTGACTCAATAAGCTCCTGGTAGGTTGTCACAGGTATCTGGAGCCGACTGCATCCCACAGCTGCTGGAGGGTGTGTGGGATAAGATCCATAGAGTGAACATTATAATCAAGGTGGACCCATACAGTAAATGCTCAATTAGCCTCAAGTCTGGGGAATTAGGGAGCCAGGCCAGTACTTGGTCATGCTCTTCCAACCAATGTCTCACATCTGTGTGTCGTGTTTTCTTGCTGGAAGATTCAATCTGAACAGGGAATAAAATCAGGGTGTATGTGATCTGCAAGGATGGATTTATACCAAAATTAGTTGAGAGTACCTTCCATATGGGTGAGTAAAAACAGAGAAAGCCACGAAAACATTCCCCAGACCTTAACACTGCCACCACCAGTTTGTTCTTCCAGTCATGGTTGCAGGGTGTTTGTTCTCTGATGTTTCTCATCTATCATTCCGACGTCCACCCTTTTGATGAAGCAGAAAACGTGACTCATCGGAGAAGGCAATCCTTTGCCAATCAGTGGAGGTCCAATTCTGATACTGCCTTTTCTGTGAATGCAACTACATAATCAGATGTGCATTGACCGTCCATCTGCTTTGGAGCCTCATACCCCATAGTTGGGTTTACTGAATTGTTGTTTTAGGCACATCTGGTATCCTCCATGTTCATTTTAGTGGTGAGCTGCTCCACTGAAGTGTGTCGGTCCACCTTTTCTCACCTTTGTAGTCGAGGTTCATCTCCCACATCAATGGCATGTGGTGCTCTGCGGTTTCCATGTTACTTATTCACAATTGTGCCATTTATCCACTCACAACGCACTTTCACTACAACAGCACACACAGTTCACAAACTGCACATGTTCAGAAATACCACCATTCTCGGCCAGAAAGTCGATAATCATTTTTTTCAACTCCAATAAATCACCCCTTTTATCCACAATAGCATTAAGGGATATGTGTGTGGACATCCTAGCACACACCCTATATACCCACCAAGCCAGCTCACCACACTTCATGAGCTATGAGCTGCTGACATCAAAAATAGAAGGTGGTCACATAATGGGACTCGACTGTATAGTAAGTAATAACATTCTTCACATGCATGTGTCTTCATTCTGAGCTTCAAGGCTGTAACATGTTAGTTGCTCTATTCTCTTTTTTCCAATATAAAAAAACATGATAACATTTCATAAACTAAATATTTCAGTGTACTGAATGCTAAAAGGGCTGGTTTGAATGCATGCGGAATGAATGAAGGTTCTCGTGAAGGCCCAGGAATGGCATCTGGAGTTTTCCAGAGAGGTTCATCATCAGTTCCTACTCAAACTTTCAAATGTAAAGGTTACATGGTCTTCTGCTAGAATCATGGTATGGTTTTGAATGAGTTTGGATAAATGTAATGTTTTAAAATATTATTTAAATATTCTTCACTTTCACTGTCCCAGTCCTGTAACCTCGAGGATCAGTCATCGAGGGAGTCAAAGAACCTTTATACAAGTACATCAAGGGCTTTTAAGATAATATCAGTAGTGAGTGATCCTAGTAATAGGGAAATGACTGTGACGACCTAAGAATAAATAATTTTAGCAGTCTCTTTTAAAAGAATGTAGTTTTAAGAAAACCTTATAGTCTTGTGAACATTTTGGAACTCTGTTATGTCTTGAAGTGTATGTTCACCTCTGAACACCATGTAGTATTTTACATATTGAATGAATCTATAAAATAATAGGGATAATTTTGTAAAAACGTTTCATTACATATCACGTATTGATCCTGACTTACCAACTGTAAAGTAGATCACAATTGTATACACAGTTATAAAGGCTTCAGAGCTGAAATCTTGCGGTATAATGGATAAAAACCTGCACACATCTGGGTTTCATTATTTTTATTTTGGGAAGTGCTTACACCATTACTAACCCTTCAACCATATTATAAGACCTCAGCTAAGCATTCGCCAATAACAACCAGCAGAATTGTGAATGCAGCTCTGGAATATAACATAAGCTATAAGTTAGGATAAGAGTAATATACACCACTCACAGAAAGTTAGGGACATTTGTCTTTTGGTTGAAATTTCATGATGAACATAAAATCTTGAATTTTTTTTTTTTTTTTTAAATTAACTAAATGAGACCATCTCTTACCTTTAGATGCACACATCCAACTGTTCAGTGCTTCAGTATTTTTTATACAACTTGCTGATCTTTAACAAGGAGCGTAATTGAAAAAATTGACGTTACACTTGGTTGCCTCTCATCTCCCTAAAGCGTGCTTGGAGTTGTGTGTCATTCATCATCCGGTTCCGCAGGGCATTCTTTACAATGAAGTGGTCATCAGTGTGTGATGGAGCCAAAGGACGTCCACTACTTTGCCTTTCCCTGACTCTTCCAGTCTCTCTGTCTCTGTTATAACCTGCTGATGACACTCTGTGACACTGTGAGCTCAGCGGCCACTTCCATCTGAGAACATCCTACTTGAAGCCTCACAATGATGAGGTACTGTTGATCAATGATAAGGTGTTGTCTTGGTCTCATGATTTCAAAATGTAAACAGAATGATGAGGACGACTGATTAAATCCAAATTCAAATCCTTAAATGTATTGGGCGATTCAGGGATCAAACACCTGTTGGGAATTTTGCCATTAAGCTCTTTGTTAGAGATCAGCAAAAAGTACTAAAACACTGAATAGTTGGATGTGTGCACCTATCTCGGTTAGGCTATGTTCACACGGCTTAAAATTTGACGTATTTCAGCCCGTAATTACGCGCCGGAGGGCGCAAATCACAGCTGGAATCCGTCCCATTCATTATGGTAATCCACAGTTCTCATAGAGAACTATGGATTACGTCTCCTCTCCCTGCTCGGCGAATCCGCCGCGGGGAGAGATAAGTGACACGTGAATTATCAGCGGCGTATACGCTCCGCTGGAAATGAAGGTCTATGGGCCGGCGAGGTGCCGACCCCCCGCTCCCGCCCCGCCCCCATCCGCACGGCGAGTTTGCGGGGCGTAATTACGCCCCGCAAAGAAGCCACAGTGCCACTCTGATCCATTGGCTGTGTCTGGTATTTCAGCTGAGCTTCTTTCACTTTAAAGGGAATGTGTCCTCAAAAATGACTTATTGTTTAACTCATATTTTAAGTTAAAACACATTTTTGATGAATTTTTGGTTATATTTTTTTAATTTTCCATATCACTTTCAATATTTTTTAATAATTCTAAAGTCCTGCAGTTTTTACTTTGGCCACTAAGCCTAATAATAGTCTGACAGTTCCTGTTTTGTAGAGAAAGATTCCCATTTGTCTGCTCATTATCAGCACAAAGAGGGTCAAAGTGAAAGGAGTCACCAGTGTGAATAGATAACACAGGATCCACCAGTCACAAGAGGAGATAGTCACAGTTCACCATTTCACCTCCCTGCACAGTGATTTCTTCCCAGGTCACAGAGCATGACTAGAACACTCTCCTATAGAAGTGAATGGGACGGAGTCTTTCTTAAGTCTCCTATGTGCATGAAGCTACTGTAAAGCATCTCTCTGACTGATGTTAAAGCAGTGCAAGCAAGGCCTAGTGGCCAAAGTGAAAACTACAAGACTTAAGAATTATTAAAAAATATTGAAAATGATATGAAACATTTTAAAAAAAAATCCTAAAAAATGTGTTTAATATAAAAATGGGACTTAAAGGGGTTTTGCCACAAAGTGAGTTCCTTACCTTCTTATCAGCTCAGGGGAGAATATAAACAAATCATGCTGAGTCATGAATGCTGCAGTGGTGAGAGGGAGGGGGGACAGAGAGTGAGGAAGAAGAGAGCATCTCAAAATTTTACTCAAATAATAACATTACAACAGTGGATTCTCTATACAGCAGACAGACTCATAGGCTATGTTCACACGGCTTAACTGCGGGACGTAATTACGCCCCGCAATTACGCCGTGTGGGCGGGGCGAGAGCGGGGGAGTGAGCGGGGGGCCGGCACTGCGCCGGCCCATAGACTTGCTTTACCAGCGGCACGTGTACGCCGCTGGTAATTCACATGTCAATTATCTCCCCGTCCGACGGATTCGCCGAGCAGGGAGAGGAGACTTAATCCATAGTTCTCTATGAGAACTGTGAATTACCGTAATGACTGGGACGTTTTCAGACCGTAATTTGCGCACTCCAGCGCGTAATTACGGACCGAAATACGGCCCATTTTAAGCCGTGTGAACATGGCCTTACACTGCACTTTCTCCACAGTCCCTTGAAAGCTCATTCATTTTCCATGTCATCAGATAAGAAGTGCAAACATGCAAGCGCGGCCAGATCACTATCCTGGTCGTGTCTAATGTAAACTTTTAAGTAACTAAGGGCATGTAAGTCAGGCTGTAGCTCTCACAGGCTTCACTCTTTTGTAATCACATATATTTAGAAAAGTGATTAAATACCCATTTTGGAGGATCCCACGTCAACATTACATCGTGGCAAAACCCCCTTTAAACAATGATTAATTTTTTGATGACACATTCCCATTAAGAGTAGTTGACTGTTATATGCTACAGACAGAGTGGTGCAGTAGGAGAATCTTTCATTAAACTTCTAAGAGGGCAACCAGACAACAAAAAGACTAAGCCCCGGTTCACACGGTTTATTCAAGCCGGATTGCGCTCGCAATTCCGGCTTGAATAAGGGGGGGGGGCGGGGGGCGGGCCCGCCGGCCCCATAGACTTGCATTATCCACGGTGCGTATTGCGCCTGGATAATGTGCATGTCACTTTCTCCCCCCGCGGCGGATTCGCCGAGCGGGGAGGAGCGACGGAATCCACTGTTCTCTATGAGAACGGTGGATTACCGTAATGACTCCGACGGATTGGAGCCGTACTGCAGCGCAAATCCGGAGCACAGTAAGGCGCCACTCCACACCGAAATAAGCCGTGTGAACGGCCCCTTACAGGATTTGCTGAGAATTGCAGTTCTCCAACTAACGATTTACTTGTTGCTAATTGCATTTCCAAACTCAGAGACAGCATCTAGAACACAGTATCCTGTCTGCGATTTCTGTAATAATACCCCGCAATCCTTAAATAAGTCGGCATAAAATGTCAGCGCTGTGTACAGCAAATGATAATAATAATTATGTGCGGGATGTGGTAGGAGATGGAAGATCTGTGTTTGTAGGTCATTTGTTTCCATGGTTTCCATATAATGGGTTTTGCAGCTATGTAAATAATATAATATATTCATGTGTTTGCTTGTGTGGGTATTTTCTAGCATTAAAAAGTGAACATGTGCCGTGATGAGGTGGTTAGATGTGTGCGCGGATCTGCTGGATGTGTAATGAACCTCTATTTAGTCATTTGTGGAATCATGTCTTTTATACTTCAGTTTCCATTACCCTTTCTTCTGCATCACACGTTCACTACTAATAAATCAATCTCCCACACCTTGTGCTGGTCCCGGCTTTGTGCTACACATCAAAAGCAGGACTGACACAGGCTGACATCTTTTATTACCATGAGTAGAAAACGGACAAACCGTCCATCCCCCATCCTTGTGGCTTTAATGCACAGTGTGTGGAAAAGCAGCAGTCGCTTAAATACCCCATGATATTTTAAGCCATTTTGTGGTGATGATTCTGGTGCCTCACTTGTGTACAGAATACTATTGGAAGTAGATTGAAGTGTATGCCGCAAACAGCTCCAGGGCTAAATTGACCTTTACTTCTGTATAAAAAGTAACATACATCTGTGGTCACATGTATGACAGGTTTATTCCAATTACAATTTATAGCAGGGCACTATTCTGCTCAGGGTGATTTTTGTTATGAGACGCCAAGTTTTTTAAAGGTTGAATTTATTCAGGTAATGTGACTGCACATACATAAATTATTCTGACTATGGAAAGCTTCAAACTGTATTTTCTGCAATATGTCAAGGCTTTCAGATATTAGGAAAAATAGAAATCTTATGCAGATGATAATGTTAGTGTTGGGAAGATCAGCTTGGATGGTTTATAACGACATAAGGGTGTGATTTATTCATCTTTTATTTTTTTTTTATAAAAAAGAGGATTATATTTGGGACCAGAGTCAAGAAGGGTTGGGCAGTACCCAGGAGTATTGGCTGGGAAAGGCTTTATGACCTGCTTAGGCTTTGTTCACATTGGCACTCTTCGCGTCCTGCCAGGGCAATCTGCTGCACTGGTCTTGTTGTCACAGCCCTGATGGAAATCTGATGGCCATCAGGATTTACTGAGATCGTAAAACAAATCCATCATGGCTGAAGGCATATGATGGGCAGGGAAGTCATGACACTAGTGTGGTCAGGATCTTACACAATGCAGTCACAAATAAGTGAGGAACAATATTGGTATGTTACCACTCATTAAAGGGGTTTTCTCATTACAAAGATCATAGTTCAAAAGGAGGGGACCAAAAATCTAAGCATGTACATCCTTGGTTACCATAAGCAAAGTGCTATGGTTTAGGAGAACAGGCTGTTTGTTTAGTGCTTGGGAACAAAGTGAGAGCTCCGGTCGGGTTACGCCCAGGTCCCACCCCCGGTCGTAATCGGGAACGCGCGTCTGAGGGAGATGGAGGAAACAGGTTGCGGACGGGAGCGCGCAGGGTGACGTGTGCACGGACGAGAGAGAGAGAGATAGAGAGTATGTTTTCACAGACAGGAAACAGTGGTAGGTGCGACGTATGCGTGAGGGGTTATGTAGAGAGAGCGAGAAATGTCGATATACACTATGGGGTTACACTTAGCTTTCACTTCTAATGATTCCTAAGTCTCCGACAGCTGAGAGTCTCTCCCCTTGCCCCCCCCCCCCCCTCTTCGTCCACACAGAATGAATTCTCACGTGCACACTTTGGGGTGTCTGCAGAGAGTGAAGACAATCCCTGCTGGGAGGAGAAACACGCCCCTCCATTTCATAAGCTCTGTTTAGCAACCAGTATAAACAGCTGCCAAATGATAAAATGATAAAACCCTTTTAAAGCCCCATTCACATGCCGCAGTAGGCATTTTAATACCCTTTTGAATACCTGTGACCTAAGACCGCTATAATACGCTTGACCAGAGTGATGAATACAGTTTTTATATGGACAATTGATTTAATTAATGCGTCGCAATATTTTTTTTTAAATTTGTGTTCATTTATGTATTTACACAGCACTAATACATTCTGCAACACCCTACAAAGGTTATAGTCATCAGCCCCTAGTAAATCTATCACTATTGTTCCATGCAAAGTCTTTTTAAATAGCAACTCTGCAGTAAAATAGAAAAAGATAGGACAAACTATTAAAAAATTATTAGAGAGGAGAAGTTTTGCATTTTTTGCTGACTACACTGACATACAGAAGGAGTGAAGAATGAATGGTTTTGCACTTCGTAGCTCTTTGGCTACAGAGGGCTGTCACATAGGTTGGCTGGCAAGTGAAACTTCTTTGGCTTCTAAAGCGGTTATTGGAGTACTGTATTTACTGTAGGGTTCTCCACTTTGTTAGAAGGGTCTCTCGACAATAGGCTAATGCTATCATGTCCCCCTACTGGGACTCCCAGTGTTCATCTGTAATCTGTGAAGAAATTTAGCAGTGTTTATTTCACTGTAGCACCCCAACAGGGGAAATTAAGCATTACACGGTGTCCATTCAAACCTCTGGGGTGTCTGTGCAATGCAGGACAGGGCAGGTCCCTCTAGAGATGTTCTTTGGAGCTGCCCTACAAACCACTGGCCATAAGATGAGGGTACTGAGCACTGACTTTTTGCTCCTTTAACTCACAATGTCTTAATATGGTACTGAAATCTGCGTTACCTAAACTGGACAACCCCTTTAAGCACTGACTTAGTACAAAGTATGTGATGAGCAGTGGCATATTAAATAACAACATTAAAATGATGTTTATTTCCCACTCCATACATTGTTTATGACGCTTACTTACTAACAACGCTCCATATATTATTGCCACTGAACAGCAAAGAGGATAAACCACCTGTAACTGAGCATTCTCCTTTTACATGAACCCCATAACAAGTCTCAATGCCCTAGTGAGAAGAAGGTTCATATCTTTAAGAAAAGGTGCTAAAAAAAATTGTGATTGCTGCAAGCTAGACGACCAGATATAGGAAATAGATCTGTTTAGTCCTTTTAAAAACATGAAATACATGAATACTATTACTATATTAGTTGACTTTTTAGTGACCGATGATGTCACCTGCCTGAAAACATCTTCTTACAATAGATAGTGAATAACAGCCAGGAAGCACAATTGAGATTTCTCTTGTGCTTTATGAACCTTGAAGTAATAAATCCCGATCATGTGTGTTAGATATATATCCATCTATCTTAGTGTCTAAACAAGTGATAAAGTATGATTTAGCAAAATGAAGTTTCCTGTGTCCTGGAGGGTTTTTTTTATATAAGGGGCTAATATCTGTGATTGGCAAAAACGTTTCTTAGTTACTAGAATGTAAATCAGAAGGCAGCCATACAAATGGGCACTAGAAGCCCGACTAGAAAAAATACAAGTAAAGGATTCCCCATGTGCTACAGTCTATATGTGTTCAGTATTTATGAGGTTGGGGGAGCAGGAGGAACAGAACTTAAACATATTTCTTTGCTGATTCGATATTCTTGTTCTCATGCAGTAATGTACATAGCTGCCATATTAGAAGTCGTATTCTTCTCTTACAGCTTATGATTTAGTTAAAGTATATGTTTATTAATAGTTAGCTTATAATAAGTATATACAGGTAGTCCTCGACTTACACCATTCCGACTTACATCTGTCCCCTAGTTACAAACAAAGACTTATGGGGCATGCTGACACTTGTAGTTCCATGTTCCACAGCAGGTAGTATCTGTGGAACAACACGTTCCAGCATCCCACAGCAACACATGAGGTGAAATCTTCTTAACAGGGACACAGACAGCAAAACAAATGTCAAAACCCTTCCCTGCACTATACAAAACTAAAAAAAAAAAACTTTTGTGCTGGAATTACATTTATTATTATTATTATTATTATTAAGTATTTTAGAGCGCCATTGAATCCAGGGCGCTGTACATTCGGGGGCTACATACACTACATAAATCAAACGAGTACAATGACAAGTGAACAATGACAATTGGCACGACAGAGGGAGAGAGGACCCTACCCGCGAGGGCTTACAATCTACAAGGAGGGGGAAAGAGACAGGAGGTGAGGGGCAGACATGTATGTGGAGGAAGTAGTGACAAGTTTAGTGAGGGTTGTAGGCAAGCCTGAAGAAATGGGTTTTCAGGTTGTTTTTGAAGGTGGTGAAGTGGAGGAGAGTCTGATGTGTTGGGGCAGTGAGTTCCAGAGTGTGGGTGAAGCACGGGAGAAGTCTTGGAGACGGTTGTGTGAGGAGCTGATAAGGGGAGAGCAGAGGAGAAGGTCCTGAGAGGAGCGGAGATTGCGTGAGGGGAGATATTTGGAAAGTAGGGCAGAGATGTATGGAGGGGAGAGGTCGTGGAGAGCCTTGTAGGTCATGGTTAGTAGCTTGAAATTAATTCGTTGGGCGATGGGCAGCCAGTGAAGGGATCGGCAGAGGGGAGAGGCAGAGGAGTAGCGAGGAGAGAGGTGGATAAGACGGGCAGCAGAGTTAAGAATGGATTGGAGGGGAGCAAGGGTGCTAGACGGGAGGCCACAGAGAAGGATGTTGCAGTAGTCTAGGCGGGAGATGACAAGGGCATGGACCAGCATTTTTGTAGTGTCAGAGTTGAGGAACGAGCGGATGCGAGAGATGTTTTTCAGGTGGAGGCGGCAGGCAGAGGTGAGGGTTTGGATGTGTGGTTTGAAAGATAGACCAGAGTCTAGGATTACCCCAAGGCAGCGGACTTGTGGGACCGGTGAGAGTGTGGAGCCATTGACTGTAATAGAGAGATCAGGGGCGGGGGTAGAGTTGGATGGTGGAAAGATGATGAGTTCTGTTTTCTCTACATTTAGTTTTAGGAGACGTGATGAGAAGAAGGAGGAAATGGAGGACAGACAGTCAGGGATCCGGGAGAGTAGAGAAGTGACGTCTGGGCCGGAGATGTAGAGTTGGGTATCATCAGCATATAGGTGGTAATGAAAGCCATGTGAGGCTATGAGCTGACCGAGGCCAAGGGTGTAGATAGAGAAGAGTAGTGGGCCCATGACTGACCCTTGGGGGACACCAACAGAGAGTGGCCGGGGGGAGGAGGTGGAGCGAGAATGAGAGACGCTGAATGTCCGATCAGTGAGGTACGAGGAGATCCAGGAAAGAGCCAAGTCTGTGATGCCGAGGGAGGAGAGGATTTGTAGCAGGAGGGAATGGTCGACAGTGTCAAAGGCAGAGGACAGGTCTAAGAGGAGGAGCACAGAGTAGTGGCGTGAGGCTTTAGCAGTTACTAGGTCATTAGTGACTTTGGTTAGGGCGGTTTCAGTAGAGTGATGGGGTCGGAAACCAGATTGTAGTGGGTCAAGAAGAGAGTTGGAGGAGAGGTGGGAGGACAGCTGAAGATAGACGTGCTGCTCGAGGAGTTTGGAAGCAAAAGGGAGCAGTGAGATGGGGCGATAGTTGGACAGAGAAGAGGGGTCAAGGGTTGTTTTTTTTTTAGGATTGGAGTGATAGTAGCGTGTGTTTAAAGGCAGAAGGGAAGATGCCAGGGTTATTGATAGGTTGAAGAGATGGGTGAGGGCTGGGATGATAGGAGCACCGAGGTCAGGGATGAGGTGTGATGGCAGCGGATCAAGACTACAGGTAGTTAGGTTGGATTTGGACAGTAAAGAGGAAAGCTTGTCATGAGTGACTGTGGGGAAGCAAGTTAAGGGGGAAGAGCAGTTTGCAAGGGTAAGGGAGGATGGTGGGGACTGGGGGCTGAAGCTTTCTCTGATGTGGTTGATCTTATGAAGGAAGTGAGTGGCAAAGTTGTCTGCTGAAAGGAGGGATGGGGGAGGAGGTGTTGGTGGACGGAGAAGAGAGTTGAAGGTTTAATTTAATTTAATAAATTAATTAATTTAATAAATATACCTGTTCCGACTTACATACAAATTCAACTTAAGAACAAACCTACAGTCCCTATCCCGTTTGTAACCCGGGGACTGCCTGTAAATGGGGAAGATTATGAGTAGGAATACACGAAGCAGTGTCGATGCACTTATGATATGGCCATGACACGGCCAAAAACCGATGTAGCATCCAGCACCATTGGTTTCTATTTAGCTTAATAAGCAGCCTCAAGGATTTGCAGGTGAACACCAGCAAAAACTGCAGTGAACACAGATAACCAATGATTGTTACTGGACATGCAGTTTTGTAGATGTTCTCCTGCACATGCATTGTGCCCTCTTTTTAAGCTAATTAAAAATCTCCTGTATGGGGTGCCACAGTAGTTCTCAGCCACATTCTAATCGTACTATGACCTTACCATTTATTCCTAAACATAGGAAGCAAAATTTTATCACAATTTACACCTAAAAATTAAGTACATGTCCTGTACCAAATATAGTCTATGTTTTAGTCTCTTTTTCTACCTACCTACCAAGAAAAAGGGGACATAGAGTAGTATAATGTGTCATACACCATTTCTCTACCAATTACTAAATAAATGTGCACATTACAAGATAAGTTACTGGTAGTTCTGTTATGTTTATGTTCCTTATGCCACCTCATGGTTGGCAAACAAATGAATATGCAGGGGCAGAACTAGAGAGGAATGAGCCCCAAAGCATACTTTTGGATGGGCCCCCTCCCCGACCATGAACATTTACCGGGACCTCTAAGGTCATGCAGTTACTAGATAATACAAGGAGTGAATACCTCACCATAAATATCACCACCGTACTGCTACCAAACACATCCCACTATACCTAGGCCAACATTACCAATAAGTCTACTACATAGGAACCTGATTATATCTCCAGAACAAAACCACAAATTACCACCACATAGTGACTGAATAATATCGCTATAATGTTACTGAATACTGATCAGTATACAAAGACCTATATTACATTATATAGTGACCATATAGTTGTATATACCAGTGTACAAAGGTGCCCTACAGACTGTATATTACCTTAATACAGTGACCAGTGACCATATAGTGGTATATAACAGTGTGCACAGTTGCCATACAGACTGTATAATACCTCTATATAGTGACCAGTGACCATATAGTGATATATACTAGTGTACACAGACTCTGCAGACTCTATATTACCACCATACAGTTACCATATAGTGGTATATACTAGTGTACACAGACTCTGCAGACATATAAGTGATTACAGAGCAGTTACATCTTGTGACTCACAGGTGATGTTTCTCCAACGAGTTGTTGAGTTTCCCTTTTGTTCTGCATTCGGTCCAGACCGCCATGATGACTTGTCCCAGCCGCCACTCGTCCCTGCAGATTTGGACACAAATATCTTAGAATCCTCACTTTTCCAGCACCTCACTCCCTGCCCCTCACCTCTGTACAAACTTCCTAGGGGTGAGAGAGCGGGCACAGGTCATAGCTTAGAGACCCAGTCTCATAGAGGGGAGAAACAGAGGATTCACCCCCTGGAGATTGTGTTACAGCTATGGCCTGTACCTCTCAGAATCATGTTACTGGGTAGGTAAACCCCAATTAGATAGGTTGGTAGGCCCTAGATAGGTAGGTTGGTAGGGTCCACATAGGTTGGTAGGCAGTACATAGGCCCCAGGTAGGTAGGTAGATTGGTCCTAGGTAATAGGCAGTAGTTAGGTAGGTCTCAATTAGGTAGGAAGCTACAGGTAGGTAGTTAAATTGGCCCTAGATAGGTACGTAGGCTGTTGCTAGGTCCCAGGTACTTAGTTAGGCAGTCGATGGACCACAGGTAGGTTATAGATGGGCCCCAGATAGGTAGGTAGATAGGCTATAGGTGTGGCCCACATAGCTAGATAAGCTATAAGTGGGGCCCACAGAGGTAGATAAATAGGCATTAGGAGGACCCAATTAGGCAGGACGGCTTAAGGTAGGCTATAGGGACAATATAGGTTGACAGGCAGGGTTTAAGTAGGGTATAGAGGCCATATAGCTAGGCAGGCAGGGTTAAAGTATGGTATAGGGGCCATATAGGTAGGCAGGCAGGGTTTAGCTAGGCTATAGGCCCCATATAGGCAGGCAGGGTTTAGGTAGGCTACAGGCCCCATATAGGCAGGTAGACAGGGTTTAGGTAGATTATAGGCCCAATATGGACAGGCAGGCAGGGCTTAGGTAGGCTATAGACCCCATATAGTCAGGCAGGCAGGGCTTAGGTAGGCTATAGATCCCATATAGGCAGGATTTAGGTAGCTATAGGAACCCATATAGTCAGGCAGGGTTTAGGTAGCAATAGGGGCTCATATAGTCAGGCATGTAGGGTTTAGGTAGCTATAGGGCCCCATATATTCAAGCAGGAAGGGTGTAGGTAGCTATAGGGCCCCATATAATCACGCAGGCAGAGTCTGAGTAGCTATAGGGCCCCATATAGTCAGGCAGGTAGGGTTTAGGTAGCTATAGTGCCCCATATAATCAGGCAGACAGGGTCTAGGTAGCTGTAGGGGCCATATAAAGTCAGGATGGCAGGGTTTAGGTAGCTATAGGGGCCATATATAGTCAGGCAGGCAGGGTCTAGGTAGCAATATTGGCCATATATAGTCAGGCAGGCATGGTCTAGGTAGCTATAGGGGCCATATATAGTCAGGCAGGCAGGGTCTAGGTAGCTATAGAGGCCATATATAAATAGGCAGGCTACATTAAAAATAAGAAATCACTTATTCACCTCTCTCCACGCTCCCACGATGTGTCCACGCAACCGGCCGGCTAGTTTGTGCCACCCACGTCACCACTGTGGGTCAGCGCCTGCTAGGCTTAAGGCACAGCGAGCATCAGCGGGTCAGGAACGGGGTCAGCTGCTACATCTGCTACCCCGGTAGTTACACCACTGTGAATATTTGTAATAATGATAAATGACATATGTAAAAAGTATTGAACACATTTATTGAAATGGAATAAATACTTTGTACATGATGCTTCAAGATGACTCATGTACAGAGAAACTAGTCGCATGCATTGCTCAAGTGGGATTTTGGCCCATTCTTCGACAAAAACACTCTTGAAATCCCAAAACTTCCGTTAGCTCCTTCTATGAATTCTGAGCTTTAGTTCCTTCCATAGATTTTCTATTGTATTCAGGTCCGGCTGGACCATTCTAGCAGCTTTATTTTCTTTCTTTCTTTCTAATTTCCTTGGCCTGGTAGATGGCAGCAGATTATTATCAAGAATGTATCGCTACATTTATCTATCCATCCTTTCTTCAATTATATGACATTTGCCAGTGCCATATGCTGAAAAACAGCCCCACACCATGATGTTCCCACCTCCATACTTCACTGTTGGCATGGTGTTTTTGGGGTGATATGTCACAAGGTGCAGCAGCCTCCACGCCGGGCCGCAGATGTGCCTCTGGGTCCCCACCGCAGTATACTCACCTCTCCCTGATCCTGCTTTCCTGCGCATCACAGCTGTATGGCAATTGGTTAATTGCTGGGAACTGACCCTATATCTTGTCTCCACCCAATGACTTCTCTGCCAGATCATTTGTGCTTAGAGAAAGTGTTTTTCCGTGTTCTTGCCATTGCTGTGTACCAGTTCTCCTGCACTGTACCTCCAATTACATTGCCTGCAGGCTGCCCTGACCTATACGCCTGTCCCGGACCATGCTATTGCCTATGATTCTGTACCTTGCACACCCTGGTCGCCACTGTAAGCAAGTCACACCAGGAGTAGTGACATGGGAGTCTCTCGCCGCTCAAATCCCACCTGGTCTGATAAGAACTGGGAGGGTCCATAGACCTGCTCCCTCACGTAGCTTACACCACCGCTTGCAGGGATTCAGCTAATTCATATCCTGAGCTCCGTGACAACAAAGTGTTCAATTTTGGTCTCATCTGACCAGACTATATTCTTCCAGTATTTCACAGGCTTGTCTAAATGTTGTTGAACAAACTTGAAACACCACTGAACATGCTGTTTGTTCAGCAATAGTCTTGCGTGGTGAGCGTGCATACAGGCTTTAGAGGTTGAGTGCATTACTTACTTTTCTTTCTGAAGCAATTGTACCTGCTGATTCCAGATCCTTCTGAAGCTCTCCACAGGTAGTTATTGGCTCTTGGTCAACTTTTATGATAATTCTTTTTCACTCCTCTGTCTAAAATCTTGCAGGGAGCACCTGGTCATGGCTAGTTTATGGGGAAATTATGTTCTTTTCATTACCAGATTATGCACCCCCTCCCCCCAACAATGCTCACTGGAACCTTAAGTAGTTTAGAAGTGTTTCTGTGACCAATGCCATTAGTATGTTTTGCAGCAATAAGGTTGCAAATGTTTTGAGAGAGCTCATTGGTTTTACCCATCAAGAAATGTTTCTTATGTGACACCTTGGCAATGAGACACATTTTTTATAGGACATCAGTAAAACAAGCTGATATTATTTTCCACTAAGTGGCACGATTGCTTTCTAATTAATAGATTTCAGTTGGTGTCATGACTTTCCATGGCTTTTTGCACCTCTCTTGTATTCAATACTTTTTCCCTGTCATTTCTCATTATTACATACACTCACCGGCCACTTTATTAGGTACACCATGCTAGTAACGGGTTGGACCCCCTTTTGCCTTCAGAACTGCCTCAATTCTTCGTGGCATAGATTCAACAAGGTGTTGCAACGATGCTCAATTGGTACCAAGGGGCCCAAAGAGTGCCAAGAAAATATTCCCCACACCATGACACCACCACCACCAGCCTGAACCGTTGATACCATCCGAATGTCGCAGCAGAAATTGAGACTCATCAGACCAGGCAACGTTTTTCCAATCTTCTACTGTCCAATTTCGATGAGCTTGGGCAAATTGGAGCCTCAGTTTCCTGTTCTTAGCTGAAAGGAGTGGCACCCGGTGTGGTCTTCTGCTGCTGTAGCCCATCTGCCTCAAAGTTCACCGTACTGTGCGTTCAGAGATGCTCTTCTGCCTACCTTGGTTGTAACGGGTGGCTATTTGAGTCACTGTTGCCTTTCTATCAGCTCGAACCAGTCTGCCCATTCTCCTTTGACCTCTGGCATCAACAAGGCATTTCCGCCACGGGGACTGCCGCTCACTGGATGTTTTTTCTTTTTCGGACCATTCTCTGTAAACCCTAGAGATGGTTGTGCGTGAAAATCCCAGGAGATCAGCAGTTTCTGAAATACTCAGACCAGCCCTTCTGGCACCAACAACCATGCCACGTTCAAAGGCACTCAAATCACCTTTCTTCCCCATACTGATGCTCGGTTTGAACTGCAGGAGATTGTCTTGACCATGTCTACATGCCTAAATGCACTGAGTTGCCGCCATGTGATTGGCTGATTAGAAATTAAGTGTTAACGAGCAGTTGGACAAGTGTACCTAATAAAGTGGCCGGTGAGTGTATAACTTAATTTATGGACATCTAATTTATGAACATCTTAATTTCTTTCCCTGTGTGGATTGGATGGGTTGTTACTGACATTCATGTCAATAGCACCTTTAGAAATATATTTACTTAGAAAATTGGTGACATGTTCAATACTTATTTCACCCGCTGCATCTATATATACAGCATCTTGTATGACATTGCAAGATAAGATAATGGTAGTTCTGCTAGACAGATCTACATACAGTACATACATACAGATAACTTATCTTGTAATGTCATATAAGATGCATTGTACACTCTTTGGATCAACTATAAATGCATACCTCCTGAAAAATCTCCCCCATTATTCTGTGAGCTATCTAGAGCTATCCTGCTTAAATATAGCTCATGAATGCAATCAAATGGGCACTCAAGAGCATAGATGTATGGCAATTCTTCACATACATTTATTTTCAATCTATCTATCTATCTATCTATCTATCTATCTATCTATCTATCTATCTATCTATCTATCTATCTATCTATCTATCTATAGAGAGAGAGACCACTGCTAAATTTTCAGTTTCTCTGATTTTTCTCTTCAATGGTAAATTTTTGGAGAAAAAAGTGCATTGTAATTTTATTATATAAACTACTGACAACATGCCTCCGAAATTCAAAGCAAAAAATGTATTTGCCGTAAATGAGAAATCTTCAAAATAAGAAAAAAAGAAGCAGAGCTGTCAGACCTCAAATAATGCAAAGAAAACAAGTTCATATTTATTTAGAAACAATAAGACTAATATTTTAAGTCAGGAAGAGTTCAGAAATCAATATTTGGTGGAATAACCATGATTTTTTCATTCAAATTCCTTTTGGCCTATTCCTAGCACTTGTTTTGCCATCCAGCTTGTCCTATTGCAAGAGGATTGTGAAGACTACAGCAGTGTTTTTTTATACTTTCCTTCACTAAATAAGATTTGGTTCAGGTGATCACCTAACCAGAATCACATTAAGTAGAATGAGATGTAATTTGGTTGGAATTCAACTGACACTGGGATGGAATGGCTGTCAGACATGCAGAGATGCTGACGTTTAGAAAACTGTGCAGTGGTCTCTTAATTTTTTCCAGAGCTGTATATATATAATGTATTTACTGGACGCAGGTGTATAAAGTATACAGATGTTGGCTGAAACAGTTTGAAAATACCTGCTACACGGTCCATTAACTTTTCTTGGGTTTATAATGTATTAGCCTAAGGGTACTTTCACACAGCATGATCTGTCATATGAACATACCCTCAGCTATGTCCATACGATGAGTATTTCAAGTCTGAATCCACGCGGATTCCGACGTGAAATATTCATTTAAACCTGAAAGTAAATCATCCCCACTGACCTCAATAGAAAATCTGTTTTGTAGTTCTTACAACTCGTGTTTTCAGCAATCAGTTGTTCATTCCTTGGTCTTATTCCATGCGGAAAACACGTGGAAATTTACTATTGAGGTCAATGGGGATGGCTAAAAACCTTGTAAAAAATGTGCCACAAACATTTGTATGTGGTTTTTAACACCGATATGTATCCAAAACTACATAGAGATGAATATGACTTGTTTCTGACTATAAACAGCGAGTAAAAAAAGTCCCTAAATCCACATGCAATAAAAATGTGAAATACTCAGACAATGCGGTTTTTGATGATAGAATCCAACTAAGAAATTTTACCTGTCATGTGGATATACCCTAAGACTTCTTAATCTTTTTCTATAGGGGCCCTACCAACTGAATATGATAATTAGAGATGGGCGAATTGATTCTAATGAAATGGAATTCGTTTACATTTTCAGGAAAACTTTGATTCTGAACGAAGTCGAAGTTTGGGGTGATTCGCGGGAACGAAGTGTGTTTTTGATTGATAAAATGGCTGCAAGCACATGGCGTTACATGAGGCAAAGAACTCTGGGAGGAAGAAGGGCATAGCCTGCATGACATGTGCAGGGATGAAGCCAATCAGAGACCGGCGGGATTCTGTGACGTCACCGCACGATATAAGTCCGGGCGCGACGCTGGGAGCTCAAACCGCTCTAACTGTACTGATTAGGGATGCTGCTCCTGCTGCCACCGCCGCTGCTTGTGATATCTCATACTAAAGAACTGATTTTTATACAACGATTTTTGGGGGGTGTCTCAGCTTGTCTCAGAGACTGCTTCTCTTACGTTCTAATTCTGATTTTGTGGGGTATTGGAACTGAAGTCCAGTGTGTGTCTACTGCAGCTGCATATACATTTTAATGCTATCTGTTCAGTTCTTGAGGACATTGAATATCCAAGGGTTATGTAAGCCTGTTGCTGTTGTACTCAGTTAAAGAAACAACGTTTTGACAGTCTGGAGGTGTCAAAAACAGTAGTAGGCCACAGAGTGGCACAATGACACAGTGTGGAGGTCACGGCACCAGCAACAGCAGCAGCAGCATGAGGCCATAGAGTGGCACAATGACAGAGTGTGGTGGTGGGTGGCAATACCAGTCTCTGGTAAAGATGGTGGTAGGCAGATGGAGAAACTGTCAGCAGATGTGTGGCACCAGGCGGGTGGCGGCATCAGAATAGTGGCTGAGGCAGGTAGTTTGAACCCAGACTCATTTCTCAAAGTTTGGGTGAGGCGTCATGGTTGATGTAATCTGACACCTAAGGCATTGGTGTGTGGAAATCCTGGCCGATCCACGCCTGATTCATCTTGACAAAGGTCAGTCGTTCCACATTTCCCGTGGACAAGCGGGTTCTCCTTGGGGTAACGATGGCCCCCACCGCACTGAACACCCACTCTGATGCCACACTACTGGCCGGGCAGGACAGCTTCTCCACTGCAAACTCGGCAAGTTGCGGCCACATATCCAGTTTGGCTGCCCAGTAGTCCAGCGGACATTCTAACTGGGGTGGCAGAGTGCATCTGGACCGAGAGATGATGGCAAAGAGAAACAACTCCCTTCTGCAGAGGTGGTGGAGCCTTGACTGGCTGCAATGGCATGCGTGCCACTTGCCGCTGCTGCTGCTGTGGCGACAGGATGGACCACCACATCTGAGCCACGTTTCTCCCAGGCCACCGGATGGTGACGCTGCATGTGTTGACGCAGGACCATGGTGCCAACGTTAGCTCCCTGGCCACGCTTCACTTTCTGCCCACAGATTCTACATATACCCATATTCGGCTCCTCCGGTGTCTTAGCAAAGAACTACCACACCGCCGAGTATCTGATTTTACCGCCAACGCTCCGCACTGAGTGACTACTACCGCCGCTGCCTCGCTGAGTCCCTGTGCCGCTACTTTCTTGGACCTGCGAAGCGGGTTTTTTACCCCGTGGCCGCTTGGCTCCTGACCTCACACTGCTGCTACCCTGCTGACTGAGGGCCACACAACCCACTTGCTGGCTGCACCGCTGCCTGACGCGCAAGCTGACGCCCTCTTCTCCTGACGATGATGAAGCCCTTGCCTCACCCGGCTCCCAAGTGCGGTCGGCTACATCATCATCGATTTGTGTTTCATCGTCACTGCTGTCCTCATCACCGGTCTTGGTATGCAGAGGCTGACCCCTCACAACATGACCTCCCATGCCACTCTCCACATCAATACTTTGCCGCCTACTGCAAGAAGCAGGGGATATTGGCCCCATTTCTTCGCTGCCAAGTAGCTGCTGACTGCCCTCCTCAAATTGTTCATCCTCGCTATATAGTGTCGCTGACCCCAGACCACATAGTAGATCTCTGTCTGAGGGAACCGGATGAGACAGAGGCGGGTTGAGGACAGGTGAGGGCCGCTGACCCACTCCCGGGCCATGCCAACTAAGGGTTGTGTCTGACGTCCCACCGACTCTTGGCTGGGGTTGTCAGATGTCATCTGGGAGGAAGTGGATGACCTAGTCAACCAATCAAGAACCATTGGGTTGCTGAACAACACACGGCCGCTAGATGACAGCGGCAGTTGTGGCCTCACCGAGTGACCCCTGCTGCGACGTCCCCTTGCTGTGCTGCGACCTGGGCCTGCTCCAGGAATATTTGTGCCACTGCCACTCGCAGGTGAAGAGCCTGCCACCTCTCTGTCTGACATACTGTTTGTTCTAAAATGTACAGACACTGTTTGATGAATATATCTGTATATGATAAATACACACCCTGTATTTGACTTCAAATGAACCCAATAACAAGCTTGGGTAACCCTTGGATATAAATTGCACTCCACAAATGGGCAGGAAAAATTTACTTGTATGTGCCGTTTAAAAACACTGTGTACTTTACTGAATATAAAAGCACAAACAGGCTTAATTAACCTTCGGATATGAATTATGCTACAGGCTAAATTTCTTCTTTGGTGGTGAAAAACAATGTTTATTTTAATGAATACAAATGCAGAAAAATACTTAGTTAACCCTTGGATGTAAATTGCGCAAAAGAAATATGCTGCCAACAATTACCAGCTTTGTAGCGTGTTAAAACGGTGTATATTTTACCGAACACAACAACAGAAAAACTTGTAATTAAGCTTCGGAAATGAATTATGCTACAAGCAAAATTTCTTCTTTGGTGGTGAAAAGGAACGTTTCTTTTAGTGACCACAACAGCAGAACAACGCTTAATTAACCCCTGGATCTAAATTGTGCAAAATAAATGAGCAACCAAAAATTAAGTGGTATTTGGATTGTAAAAACGCTGTCTCTTTAACTGAATACAACAGCAACAGGCTTAGATAACCCTTGGATATTCAATGTCCTCAAGAACTGAGCAGATAGCATTAAAATGTATATGCAGCTGCATTGGCTGCTGCCGTGACCTCCACTCTCTGTCATTGTGCCACTCTCTGACCTCATGCTGCTGCTGCCGTCACCTCCACTCTCTGTCATTGTGCCACTCTGTGGCCTACTACTGTTTTGCCACCTCCAGAATGTCATTATGCCACTGCCTGACCTCATGCTGCTGCTGTGGCTGCTGCCGTGCCCTCCACACTGTGTCATTGTGCCTCTCTGTGGCCTACTCCTGTTTTTGCCACCTCCAGAATGTCATTCTGCCACTGTCTGACCTCATGCTGCTGCTGTGGCTGCTGCCAGGCCCTCCACACTGTGTTATTGAGACAATCTGTGGCCTACTCCTGTTTTTGCCACCTCCAGAATGTCATTGTGCCACTGTCTGACCTTATTCTGCTGCTGTGGCTGCTGCCGTGACCTCCACACTCTGTCATTGTGCCACTCTGTGGCCTACTACTGTTTTTGCCACCTCCAGAATGTCATTGTACACTGTCTGACCTCATTCTGCTGCTGTGGCTGCTGCCGTGACCTACACACTGTGTCATTGTGCCACTCTGTGGCCTACTCCTGTTTTTACCACCTCCAGAATGTCATTGTGCCACTCTCTGACCTCATGCTGCTGCTGCCGCCGTCACCTCCACACTCTGTCATTGTGCCACTCTCTGACCTCATGCTGCTGTGGCTGCCGCCGTCACCTCCACACTCTGTCACTGATTTTGCCACCTGAGCCCTCAGCTTGTTTTTTTCCAGCTGTCGCTGCCATGACTTTATCAGGCTACATTCCCCTTCAGTTTTTTGGTCAGTTTTGCCCTCTTAAGTGCCCAGGGAATTTTAGAGTGAAGCGATTCTAAGAGCGGCGGCAGTCATCTGCGTGTCATACTAAAACACAACATTGTGGGAAGACCAAACCAAGCTCCCTCTGCATATTTAAGCATGGAACAATGTTCTACAGCACCCTGCAGGCTCTGTGCAGCCTGGAAATAGCTGTTTTTTAACACGATTCGTCCCGAAGCAATTCGGACCGAAACGAATTTTGTTGGAAAATTCGGCGAAGTCACCGAATCGAATTTTTGAGAAATTCGCCCATCCCTTAAGATAATGACTGCGCCTCACCACCAGTCATTGCAGGATATGTCCAATTAAAAATATTGCCTAATTTATCTTTGTCTTCTGTTTTAAGCATACCATTAAATTAAAGGGGTGTTCTCACCGTGCTGTTTCACAAAGCCTATTCTTCATAGCCAGCTTCAGGTTCCTACTCCCTATTCAGGCTGTGGGTGAGTTCTACAACAGTGACTGATATTTCTAGCTGTTCCTGTTAGAGAGACATTGGTGATGGAGGGGGTCTAACTGGCAGGGCACTAGGCTCCAGAGCTCTAAAGGTTAAAAGTTGGTCAATAAGAAAGGTAAACAAGTTCCTGTGCTGCTGATAAGACACAGTAGGGAGTGACAGTGCCATCTCAGCCAGGGCTACTAGAGTAGAGACAGGTGGTTGGTAGCTTAGGGATATGAACTGCTCTAACTGTGAAATGAAGCAAAATCTGAAAAGCAATGTATATGGTAATAGTCTTTTTTTAACCTTTGTCTATATGTTTAAAGCTAATCAATGAAATGAGAATACACCTTTAAGCACCAAAATCTAGCATGTTGCTAAATTAGAGATTAGTGCAGCTATAGAAAGATATGTACAGCATATGATCACTTCTGGTCAAGCTGCCTTAACAAAAGCACTTCACCAACAACTGTGGGACACCTTACCGTATACCAAGCTCTGCATTAGTCCTTACCTGTGTGTGTCATTATAATAGCATAGTCTATGATATGTGCATATATCCCTTATAACCCTAGGAGATGCCTACGGTATTCTGAAACTACTAACTACTGGAGCTGTCTGTAGTTTTTAACATCTGTGTATTTTTTTCTTTCGTAATGGGTCACGAGTTTCACCAGCAAGACCAAAATCAGAGCTTAAAAAGTCCACAGGGACATCATCCGTCATCTGGCTGTTATAGCTCTCAGCTCTTGTACTTCTGTATGGATGATTTAATTCCTCATGTAATGAGATACATCGTGGCATCATTTCAGGTTTACATGCACATAGATATTCTCTGGGAGTTTTTATCCCTTCTATAAAATTGGCATAACCACTTGTGTTGCTGCATTAGACCAAAAATAGTTAAAACATTTACATATTCAATAATCCAATTAAGTTAACTGCCTATTGATTTTTTTTCTTTCCCTTAACACTGTGCAGAGGATGCTGGACACAAATCTCTTTCTCTTCATAAAAAGGGAAAGAGGCTTATAGAGTCTCAGCGGGGAGGCAGAGATGGGAGAGAATCCCGTGGAGTTTGTGGATGGAACAGCACAAGCTGCATTGTATATTTCGAGCTTGCAAGATCAATCTTGAGACTCCTCTTCCCAAGCCATGAAGGAACAAAGGCTTCTAACCTCTCAACCCTTCCTCTGTGAGCCCTGACTACAGTCAGCTTCATTCTCTGTCTCCTCCTAAAAGCGGGAAGCTTAGGGCCCTGTACACCCTCTTAGTAATTATTTTTCGTTGCTTATGTATCATTTTAGTCTGAATACTAGAGTATTCTCCTGCAGTCAGTGACAGACAGATGGTTTTCTGCTTCAACATAGAGTGAATATAAGAAATGACCTTAAATGGATAATCCAAATACAGCTCTGGAAAAAATTAAGATACTACTACAAAATTTTCAGTTCCTCTGATTTTTCTCTTCAATGGTAAATTTTGGAGAAAAAAGTACATTGTAATTTTGTTATATAAACTACTGACAACATGTCTCCGAAATTCAAAGCAAAAAAATTTGTATTTATTTGCAGTAAATAAGAAATCTTCAAAATAATAAAAAAGAAGCAGCAGAGCTGTCAGACCTCAAAAAATGGAAAGAGAACAAGTTCATATTTATTTAGAAACAATAAGACTAATGTTTTAAGTTTTGAAGAGTTCAGAAATCACTATTTGGTGGAATAACCAGGATTTTTCCATTCAAATTCCTTTTGGCCTATTCCTAGCACTTGTTTTGCCATCCAGCTTGTCCTATTGCAATAGGATTGTGAAGACCACAGCAGTGTTTTTTATACTTTCCTTCATTAAATAAGATTAGGTTCACCTAATCAGAAGCACATTAAGTAGAATGAGGTGGACTTTGGTTGGAATTCAACTGACACTGGAATGGAATGGCTGTCAGACATGTAGATGCTGATTTTTAGAAAACTGTGCAGTGGTCTCTTAATTTTTTCCAAGCTGTAGATCTTGTGGGTAACACCTTAAAAAACAGTTACTGTATATAGTGTAATTTATGCAGTGCGTCAATACATATGTACACAAGAGGAATAAACATATAACAGCCACAACAATGGTTTTGTGACAGCTTATTTCATAGTGATACATTTTTGAGAATTATGGGATGGAATTTAAGAAGGGAAGATCTCTCCTTAAGGAGAGCACCGAACGAACGGCTTGTAGAGTTTTTGTTTTGCCTTTTCGCCCTCTACTTAGCATCTGCATATCACAAGGCATTAAAGGGAAAGGGGTGAGAAGCCCACAGCGCCCTCTGTTTGGTTTTTAACAAATCCTCAATTTGCTTTTGACCCACCGAGTCTGAGAAAGCAAAAAGGATTTTTTAGGCCAAGCCCGTATCCTCATCTACAGACAACGCTGTTTCAGGAATTTTTTTCCCCCTTCAGTGCAGAGTAGAGAAGATACTGGCTGGGGTGTGGGAGGGATCGAGTAGCTCAGGAAGGGAAGAGCTCTCCGTAAGGAGAGCACCGAACGAATGGCTTGTAGAGTTTTTGTTTTGCCTTTTCGCCCTCTACGTAGCATCTGCATATCACAAGGCATTATGGGAAAGGGACTGAGAAGCCCACAGCGCCCTCTGTTGGTTGTAACAAATCCTCAATTTGTAATTTAGTAAGACCAACTTTTTGTGCCAGTCTTTATTAAAACAGCCTTGGAGTAACATGCACCAAATATATTCAAAGACGTACGTAGGCCATAGACCTGAAACAGAAATGTATGCCAGCGCTGAGCTACAGTTTACACAACTATTTACCATACTTTATAGTAAATGTGTTGAACTGTGGGGAATACCAGCTATCTCACTATGCCCTGTCCACAAAAGTGCTGAAAGCCGCTGAAAAGTGAAAGACTTTTTGTGCAAATGCACTTATGACATTTGTATGCCAAAAAAATGGTGTACATGTCCCCACAGTATGTTACCTCTACTCCTTATCTTCTCTGCTAGCTATTCTACTGCAAGACTGATACAGTGCTTTAGATTGATAGCTTGAAATCCTAGGGAAAAATCTTAACCTGGGCACACCACCTGTGTTCCAATAACATAATAGATTGTGTGATAGTTAATGTGGTGTGTTGATGAATACATTTCCAATGAAGTATCCACTGTTAGTCAAGTCAGTTTTGCATTGCTTCAAACAGGGCAATCCTCATTCAGTCTCACAAAATTTTAAATTTGTTTGCCGGGGTAAAGCCCAGTCCCACGCACCATTGTTTACCCTGTTGGTGGGAAATTTATATGTCAAGCCTTCCATCAGTTTTTTACTAAGCGTTGTTTCAAAAGTACTAAAATTTTTAAAAAAAAAAATATAAACCATACCTCCAGGGTCATAGCTATAGAGTGCAGAGACAGATTGTACAAAAGAAAGGGGTGCTTAGGTGCGCCCCCCCAGGGCAAGGGACAAATCCCGGTCATTTTACCCCCGACCGGGCCGGGGGGGGGGGGGGGGGGGGCCTTTTCTCCGCGAAGAGCGGAGAAAGTCCCTCCCCCTTCACATTGGCTTGCACAGATTCCGTCCGAAAACCGTCCGGGACATACCCTTAGGGTGCCAATATGTCCCTTTTTTTCATAGAAAGGAATAATTTATGGAATGGGGTACAGGGCAAAAAGTGGGGGGAAGATTTTCAGAATTTCAAAGTTAAAAGTTACATTCGCTTACCCCTACTTACTTCTCCTTTTTCCTACCTACCCTTTGTTTTGCAAATACAAAAGCAGAGCAATACATAGAAGAGGAACAGGATTTTTTTTTCTTGTTGGGCTTTTTTTAACGCCACATTAAAGGGGGGCCCTTTCCCTTTTCTTTAAATCTATTTTTTTATAGACTCCAGAGACCCAGTTAGCAGAGTCAAAGGGATTGGTTTGGGGGGCCAAAAAGGGTACAGAAATGGGGATTTAAAAGAGAAAATCTGGCCATCTGGTTCCGGGGGGTAAAGAAACTTCAACGTTGGCCCCTTTTCCAAAAGTTTGAAACTTACAATTTCCCTTTTAAACATGAAAAAATATAAAAAGGGGCCCCTTTGTTTATTTTTGTTTTCCAAAGTAGGGGAGTTTTGACCCCCCCGGGGTTTAAGACTTTCAAAAAAAATTTTGGCCCCCTAACCATGGGGGAAAAAGCTTAGTTGTCGAAACTGTTTCGTTTGTTGTTTTTTTATGTATTTGCTTTAACTTTCTAGTTTGTTTGCTCTAAGTGTATTTTTATTATTATTATTATTCAGATTTTTATTCTTGTTTTACTTTTTGGACTTGTGGTCCGCAGGAATCTACTGTTAAACAATTTCCATGGCGTTAAGAGAGAATGTGAAATTCCCCAGATCCTCTTGTTGGACTGTGCCCAACACGAAAGGTGGTAGTGAATTCTTGTTTAAGTGATTTCTCATTCTTGTAGGTTGATAAAAAGTGAATATTCTTTGGAAGCCCTGTTTTTATGTGTTCTCTTATTTAATAGACGGAAATACAATACATCACAATTGCTTCCATTGTTACAAGTTTATAATGCAGCTTCAGCTCTTTTGTGCTTGTATCAGTAATTATGTGATAGTTAATGTTAAATTAAACCTGAATATTCTGATATGTGGTAATTTTGATATAAATTTTAAAATTTTTTTTTCCGCAGGGTTCATGCTGACATTTGTTGCAAGTTATTTTTCAAAAACATTTGATGCTGCATCAGAAATCTTCTATTCAGTATTGTTTACTGTTTACAAGAATGATCCCCCTAACTATATTTATTTGCATTAATTTAATGTAAAATGTACTTTGATCTCAAAATTAGGAAAAACCCCAGACACCCAACAATACAGGCCTCGTTTAGGGTTTAAATAACATCAAAAGAAAGGTGCAATAACAATTTTCCATTTGGGCAAGGAATAAAGGGCAAAAATTTTAAAAAAAAATTTTTTTTAAATTAGACTTTTTTATAACCTTTTTAACATAGGATCCACACTTAAAACTTTTTTTTTAAAAAGTAGAAATTTTCATATTTTTACAACCAAACTAAAGCCATAGCAAATGCTTGAAAATAGATGGAACAAAACATGGAACAAGGGTTTCCCCCCCCATCAGTCAGTTGCATGTTTTACACGGCTTAAAATGGGGGTATTCATTCCCAATTTCGCCGTAGTGCCGAATTTTTTGCTAATCCCCCCCAGTCTTACGGTAATCCACAGTTTTAGAGAACATGGATTTGTCCCTCTTCCCCGCTCGGAATAAGTGACAGTGAATTACCCAGGGAGTAACCCCGCAGGGAATGAATGTCAATGGGCCGGGGAGGGGGCCGGCCCCCCGCCCCCGCCACACCAAATAACCCTGTGAAACATATCCTTACATTATTCATCAGACAATGGATTTGGAGCCACATGTGGCTCTAAAGACTTTGCTCCTCAGCAATTATAATCTGTGGATACTGTCATGTACTAGAAACACCACAGGTGCCACAGCATTATTAGAGTTTGATATTTGGCAGGCAGCTAACACTGATATAAGAAGCATAACACCAGGGCATACAGGTAATAGTCATTTTCCCTTTTCATACTCATTGTTGTTCAGCACCAACTTTTCGAATTAGACAGTGACTTGTGAACTTCAACAGTGTGGGGACATCTGCCTTACTGCGATCATAAGACAAACCCTCGCTCTAGAGCAGGGACGTGCAAGCTTTTTTGGCCCACAAACAACATTATTGGATAGGGCTACAAGCAGCTGCAAAAACAAGGGAAGAATTGCCGAGGGAATATGGTTCCTTATTGAAGTCTGTGAACAGAGATTAAGGGCCACATGTATGAAAACTGTCTTGGACTAAGACTTTCTTTGTTGCCCATAGCAACCAATCAGGGCTCCCCTTTTATTTCATATAGTGCTCTGGAAAAATTAGAAGAGTGCTCTGATTGGTTGTTATGAGCAACAAAGAAAGTCTGAGACCGAGACAGTTTTCATATATGTCCCCTCTAAGTTGTTTTTTTTATAGCTGGCTTTTTAGTAGCAGCATTCTGGATGGCACATTAGGATCAGTAACTCTTCTATATTTCACTATTAATAAGGGTACGCTGCTGGTATTGTTGATAAACAGGTACTCTGCTTGCACTATTTATAAGCGTTCACATTGCTGGTACTGTTAAGGGGGCACTGTGTTGAAACCCTGGAGGAAATTATGTGTGCTCTGGGAAGAGGAGACATTCTGCTGGCACTTGCAATGTGCACCATTTCATCTTCTTGCTTATTCTCATTTATTGCTGGCCAACCACTTTTCCTCTAATGGTTAAGATGCCAGCTCCTTGTGTAACAGATGACATTCAGCAAACAATGAGCATTTTGCTTTACTGCAGAGGAAGCTGCTTGTTTGTTAATGGATGTGCTTGTCACACTGTACAAGCCATACCTGGGTGATAGCCAATGTTCGGTAACCATTAAGCACTTCCCCTTTCCCTTAAGGGGATATTACTATCTCAGACACATATGACCTATCCACAAAATATGCCATAATTGTGATATCTACAGTGGATGAAACAAGTATTGAACATGTCACCAATTTCCTAAGTAAATATATTTCTAAAGGTGCTAGTGACATGAAATTCTAACCAGATGTCAAGAAAAACCCATCCAATCCCCAGAGGCAAAGAAATCAAACCATAGATGTTCATAAATTAAGTTATGTGTAATAAAGAGAAATTACACAAGAAAATAGTACTGAACACGTTAAGAAATCTATCAGTAATTAGAAAGCAATACTACCGCTCAAAGGAGTTGTCTCACTACAGGCTTTCAGCCTACTTCAATGTGTCTGGCAGCAAAGGATTTTTGAATTCAGGGGCGTGCTTCTTGTTTGCCTCTTCTCCTCTCCCTTACCTCCTCCCCTCAGCACACAGGCAGCTCTCCTCCTCTGACTGCAGTAACTTCTATACAGCAGGGGGAGGGCAAGGGGATTTGCTGCCAGAGTTAACCTTGTGTGTGCCTGCCTAGGTCTGCTGCAGGCTCTTGCTGCTCCTCTACACAGAGTCAGGAGACAGCAGGGAGAGGGCTGATCTATGAGTGTGGAGCCAGAGGTCTGTGAAGCTGTGTATGCTAATAGCAGAGCAGGGGGGAATGTAAAGGTTCCTATACCCCTGCTTAGCATACAAATCTCCATGACATCTCAAGCAACAACAAACAAACCCTGTCAGAACAGACACAGGGCAGCTGTGAAGTGTGTTACTATAATCACGATGTGTCACTAATACAGCAGAGCAGGGAGGGATATGAACCGTTCACATGCCCCCCTGATCTGTTCTATTAGTATAGTCAAAGCTCCACAGACACATCATGATTATAGTAACACACTTCACTGCTGTCACATCCTACTGACCACAGATCAGCTTCACCTCTGCTCTCCTCAATCTGTGTAGAGAGCAGGAGGGAGCAGGCACACACAGGGTTAATCCACACAGACACAGAAGCCAGAGCCCTCCCCCTCCCTTCCCTACAGAAGCATGCTGTGCAGGAGGGGCTCTGTGCTCTGACCTGTATACAGAAGGTGATGAGTCATCAGCACTGACAGCCAGTGAGATAAAAATCAACAGGTCGACTGCTATAGTAATTTGAGAAGCTGATGCACTCCTACTACCAGAGATAACTCAAAATTAGTTGGACATTTGTAATGAACATATATTGCAAATCTGCTTGTTTTTTTTAAAGATCTTTTAATTAAAACCCAATCATTGTAGCGAGACAACCCCTTTATTGAAAAATATCAGCTGGTTCAACTGATGGCCTGTAACAAGGTGTCTCATTACCAAGGTGCCACACAAGAAACATCTCATGATGGGTAAAGCCTGTGAGCTGTCTTAAGACCTTCACAACCTTATTGTTGCAAAACATAACGATGGAATTGGTTGCAGAATAATTTTTTAAACTACTAAAGGTTCCAGTGTGCTACAATCCGGCCTTGACTAGGGGCTCTCTGCAAGATTTCAGACAGAGGAGGGAAAATAATTATCAGAAGAGTTGTCCAAGAGCCAAGGACCACCTGCAAAGAGCAACCTCAAGAGCTGGAATCAGCAGGTACAATTGTTTCAAACAAAATAATAAGTAATGCACTCACCCTTCATGGCCTGTATGCACGCTCACCACCCAAGACTCCATTGCTGAACAAAAAGTATTTTGAAGCGCATTTAAAGTTTGCTCAACAACATTTAGACAAGCCAGTGAAATACTATGAGAATAAAGTCTGGTCAGATGAGACCAAAATGGAACTCTTTAGATGCCATAATACACACCATGTTTGGAGGCCAGAAGGTACTAAATATCACCAAAAAAACACCAAACATACAATGAAGTTTGGAGGTGGGAACATCAATGGTGTAGGGCTGTTTTCCAGCAGACGGCAGTGGCAAACATTTCATATAACTCAAGGAGGCGTCTTTAAGCTGTCATCACCAACAATGGCTTATGTATGAAGTATTAAATACATTTCAGAAAGTGTGTTCAATACTTTTTCCCTGTCGTTTTTCATTTTATGGTAGGATTTCTTTGCCTGTGTCACTTGGATAGGTTGTTACTGACATCTTGTAAGAATTTAATGTCAATATCATCTTTAGAAATACATTTACTTAGAATGGTGTCGTGTTTAATACTTATTTCACCTGCTGTATATGGGTCCCGCCTCTGGATAGAGGGTAAGGAGGCCACTGTTCTCGAGACAGGTGTGGGTCCCAGAGGTGGAACCCTCATCTATCAGACATTTATGGCATAATCTGTAGATATGGATATGTGAATACACATGACTATGTACATACTTGCTAGAAAGTATAAAGAATCATCTTATAATAAGTAATACCTCCTCACTGTACACAAAAGTTCTGGAACTGAAAAGCTGTAACAAGAGCCTAAACTCCTGTGGCTCCACTGCTTAGTAGTGCCCTATGTAGACCATATGATGCCTTGTTCTCAACTGAAAGCAAAGGTTTTGGAGAAGAATGCAGCTATGTTATGCCTTGAGTTGGAATATTATTTTCTATTTCTCACAAATATTCAATGAAAAAATAATGATTTACTGTAAAGTAGACAATGGCTACTCAATGTTCCCAAGTACGCCAACTGAGGAAAAAATGCACTAAATCATAAACATCCAAAAGAATCTATTTCCTCTAAAACACAACCTTTAATAAATATGTATAAAAAATTATGGGACAAATATGGTAGACATATTTATTAAAGGTTAAGTTTTAGAGGAAATAGATTTTTTTGGATGTTTATAAACTAGACAATGACACAATTGTTATCATTGCAGCATATGTATAGTATGCATAACTGCTCACAGATACAAAAACACACACTGCCACATACATATATAGCCTATGAGACACACATATACATACTGTATGTGTGGCTTGTACAGTGTGACAAGCACATCCATTAACCAACTAGCAGCTTCCTCTGCAGTAAAGCAAAATGCTCATTGTTTGCTGAATGTAATCTGTTATACACAAGGAGCTGGTATCTTAACCATCAAAGGAAAAGTGGTTGGCCAGCAATAAATGAGAATAAGCAAGAAGATGAAATGGTGCACATTGCAAGTACCAGCAGAATGTCTCCTCTTCCCAGTCCACACATAATTTCCTCCAG
Organism: Phyllomedusa bahiana; assembly: GCA_025379985.1. Classification (NCBI taxonomy): domain Eukaryota; kingdom Metazoa; phylum Chordata; class Amphibia; order Anura; family Hylidae; genus Phyllomedusa; species Phyllomedusa bahiana. Next base: position 65,871 of record JAODAL010003156.1, read on the forward strand.
AGTTCCAACACAGTGCCCCCTTAACAGTACCAGCAATGTGAACGCTTATAAATAGTGCAAGCAGAGTACCTGTTTATTAACAATACCAGCAGCGTACCCTTATTAATAGTGAAATATAGAACAGTTACAGATCATAATGTGCCATCCAGAATGCTGCTACTAAAAAGCCAGCTATAGAATATATATATATATATATATATATATTTATATATATATATGTAATATATATATATATATATATATATATTAATATATTATATTACATATCAACACATGCATACACACTTTCTGCTATTTTCTTCCTGAAGACATCCTTCTATAGTCCCTGCCCCTCCCAGTATAGCCAGGGATACTTGTTTGATCTCCAGATAGCAGTGCCATTGGCGGTTTGAACTTACTTCTCCCTCACTTTTGTTTCTAAACTGGACTCTTTTGTGTATGTATCAGATTCAGCACCATGTAATGTCTGCTCTTTATCAGCAGATGGCAGAGAGCATTAAAGAGATTTTCCAAGACTTTTAAATCCCTCTCTGACCTCTCACTGTGCTAAAATAGAAAAGTAACCCATTTTTACCTCTCCTGTTCCAGTGCTGCCAGAGCTCCAGTGTTTCTCCTGATCCCTTACTGGTGACGTCACGTTCATGGGTCACATGATACTCCAATCAATCTGCATGTACAGTATGGGACCACAGAGGTCTCTGATTGGCTTCAGCATCATGTGATGAACGTGCTGTAATCGGTGAACTAGAACTAGAGATTAGTATAAGTTCATTTTCTATTTTAACACAGTGAGAAATGGACAGGAGATTTTTAAAAGTCTCCAAAACCCTCTATAAAGAGACTCTCTTTGTATAATAGTTGGACAAGAACAGCTGCAAGAGAAGGATGGCCACAAGGTGATCCAGAGGACCATGCAATTACAGGGTACAATGAGGAGGTTTTGACCTCATAACCTCTCCTCTTGTGCATGTGTATTAACATTTTTTGCTAATTTTCAAACAGAAATGCAGATGAGTGCGGAGGCAGGCAATTAGCTGTGTTTCTGTCCAGCTGGGTTTGGGGGCTACAATTAGTGGAAGCACAGGCCAGGAGTAGCCTGCAGACCACAGGTTGTTCACTCCTGCTCACTGCTAATGCTTTCTAAACTGTGTTATGGGTCTTAATACTTAGGCACAACTGGGGAGGCAGTTTTTTATACAAGTAATTCTATGGGGATTGTGCCTGTTGCACAGGCCTTTTACAAGCCGTGCGTTATTCTGTGTTCAAGAGAAAAATCTGAGATATATTCATTATAATACTTAATTCTGGCATGGACTTCAACCACTGGTTTGAGGTGTCACCATATTTTGGAGGAGGAGGAACGCTGAGGTAGTCAAAGCTTCTCAGGTCTCTGAATCTTTGGCTGACTTTTTTACCCATTTCAGCCATGTATCATCAGCAGATTCATGAGTGAGATACTTTTTTAGTGTTCAACTCTAAGATGCCAACTGAATCTATATTATAATTAGATAGGTGCCAATACTGACTAATATGCCCTGAATGTCCCCTATTATCGACCACCATAGCGACATCTTTATACTTGCTATGGGATCTGCTAACAATCCTAACCCCTTCCACCACTCCATCCTCCTTGCCTTTTTTTTCATTCTCCTATTTTATGCTATTTAATTGCTCAAGTAGATGTAGCCAAGATAATTCAGCGCCTATTTAATCAAATATATTTTTATATTAATTGTTATTTTTATACAAACATAATTAAAATAATAAAAGCTGCTTTCTATTTAACATCATAAAAAATATTGCAGGATAAGTTCCCTTTTGTCCCTTCCGGTTAGCTGCAGCTGTGAGCTCGAAGCAATCAGTGAATTGTGCAAACCCTTGCTTATTTGTAGGCTGCAGATAATCTTTCCCTATTAAGAGGTGTCTATTGTGGTTGAACTAATTAAGCTGTTTTTCTCCTCCCCTCAGTCTAAGAAACAATTCCCAAAATAGTCCACTCTTCCAACATTGAAGCAAAAGCTGGGTAGTAGCTAATGTTCTATGTAGGTAATGAATTAATAGTGGTGACATGATTCACTTGTGTGGTCTGCATTTGCCTCTGCTAGGTAAAATGACATCCTAATGATTGTTCATAAAGCAGAATTTGGGCTCCAGTAAAAGCTCACGCTTCCACTAAATAGAATAAATGTTATATTAGTATAGAACAGCATCATAGAACACCTGTCACCGGAGCACATGCCTTTATATTAGGCCATCTGTAAATGCTGTGTTAGGGTGCGTATGTGTCCAAATATTAAAATTGGAGTACAAATAGCATTGTTAACATCCACGATAGCCAATGTAATCATGACTTTATTTAGCATCAATCAAATGACTACATGTTTTGACACCGGACCAGTGCCTTTGTCAGGCCCTAATGCTGTGTTATGTGTCTAATAATCTGAAAAATGGATAATATCCAGGAAAACTCAATGAAATCATGACTTTTTTAATAATCAATCAATTGATTACAAGTTTTTGGAGTCGACCAGTGCCTTTGCCGGGCCATAATGCTGTGTTAGGGTATGTATATGTCATATAATCCCCCAAAAATGGAGAATAAACAGCATTGTTAACATCCAGGAAAGTTCATGAAATTCCGACTTTTTTAGCATTAAAATGGCTACATATTTCAGCACTGGAACAGTACCTTCAGGGTCCTTAACAAAGCATTATGGCCTGATGAAGGCAATCGTCCAGTGTCAAAATGTGTAGCCACTTGACTGTTGCTAAAAGAATCATTTGGGGTCCCTAAAACCGTGTTATGGTCTGATGAAGGTACTGGCCCAGTGTCAAAATGTGTAGCCACTTGACTGTTGCTAAAAAAATAATTTGGGGTCCCTAATACCGTGTTATGGTCTGATGAAGGTACTGGCCCAGTGCCGAAACGTGTAGCCGTTTGGTGCTAAAAATACATGATTTCATGACCTTTCCAGTATGTTAGTAATGCTATTTGTTCTCTATTTTTGGGATTATTCGACATATACATTCTCTAATTTAGGAAGCAATCAAATGGCTAAATGCTTCCTAATATTAGACCTCTATATTCATCAGATCATAATTCTGGGTTTGGGTATCTGGTTGTCCAATACTTCTAAAAAAAAAAAATAGAGGACACCCAGGGCTACTATAATCCAATTACTTAAATGTCTACAGTTTTTGCACTAGATCAGAGCCTTTATCAGGTTATAATCCTTACTGACCTCTACTTATAATTTATGCCTTTACCAGGGTTGTCCTTGATTATAACACATCCCTGATAGGTAAGCTGAATAATATATAGTCTACCTAATTTCCCTCTTGGCTCAGGTGTGTCTGCAGGTTTTATATTTTTCACATATTAGTTAATGATACAACCATTGCTTCAGGTCCATTTGGGCAAGTCAAAAACCTTAGTGGTCTGGTAGAATATCATTTGGGGCCACATTTATGAAAACGGTCTAGGTCTAAAACTCGCTTTGTTGCCCATAGCAACCAATCAGAGCGCCCCTCTCATTTTTCCAGAGCACTATATGAAATGAAAGGGACGCTCTGATTGGTTGCTATGGGCAACAAAGTGAATTTTAGACCTAGACAGTTTTCATACATAAATGTGGCCCTTAGTGTCTGATACACAGGATTTTTAGGAGTAATGCACGCTATTGTATTATGTGTCCATGTTGTACAGATCTGTAATATGGTGTCCATTGCTGTGGTGCTATCTCAAAACAAAACAAATGAATTTGTAAGCTAGGAGAGCAGTACGTTGGCTCAGTGGTTAACACTGTTGCCCTGCGATCCTAGGTTCAAATCCTATCAAGGACAACAACTGCGTGAAGTTTGTATGGTTTTCCTGTATTTTTGTGGGTTTCCTCTGGGTAATATGGTTTCTTCCATATTCCAGGAACATGCTGAATATTGATAATGAGCCCCAATGAGGACAGGCATCAATGTGAATGACAACAATCTCTGTACAGTACTGGGAAATATAACAGCGCTATGTAAATTAATAAAGTAAACTACTCAAAGTATTCATCTATGCTATCCATATCTCTGTATTAATGTATATGTCAAGATCGATGTTCTGATAACCACCTCCTCATCAGCTGTCAATGACTTTCTTATCGGTGACCACTGGAAGCAGTCACTTGTAGTTATGCTGAGATATATGGAGGACCCATGTATGTTGCAGACAGGAAAAAGCATGATGGTGTCTGATCACCATATAAGCAAGGAGGACAGACAATAAGGGCGACATGTATGATCGGGATTTGCGCTTGTTTTCTGGCGAATACTGTGCCTCACCGTGTGGAATCCCCTGTCGGACGCAGGGATGCGATGTTAGGCGCAACCTTCGCCACTTTCGGATGCGTCTAACATGAAGGGGCGCGCAATGGGCGCGCTGTGGGCGTTCTGGGGAGGGACGCGGCAAATTAGAAAAATCCGAGGCATGCATGATCGCGGTTCGGCAAAGTGAGGCACTTTACAGCGCCTTACAGCTCCGACAGGCAGACCTAGTTTAATGTGGTCTATCTGAGCGGAGAAGTCGAAGTGGAGCTAGGAATTCTTGTAATGTGCTATAGTTTTACACTTACAGCAGTACACTACTACAATAAATGATTTGTCAAGAAGCAGAATAAATAATTAAGCAAGAAATCCTGCTTGGAGGACCAAAGGTCCCAGCAACACCTGTGCTGTGCTGCCTTTTGTTGTATATACTGAATTGCATTAAAGTTGAAAGCAGCCCAAATACATCTTAAATTGTTGGTATGCAAAATGTTTAATAAAACATCTGGACAACATCATCAGTGGCTTATTTGATGTTAAATTAGTGTAATTTTCACAGACTTTGGAACACATTTTATAGTAGAGAATTTTTTTGTAGGAGATAATATATATATTGGCATTAATGTTATTGAATAAAATTTGCTAATACATTGATTTCATTGTTAGAGCACTTGGATATGTCTGTTTATTAAGTACTTCATTTAAATGACAAATCCATTTTATTCTTCTTACTATGGGCAATGTATTTCCGACGCGAAATCCGTCCTGAAATACATTGCAAATACGTGTCACAAAGTGTGGCACGTATTTTGCGTCGGAAATACATTCCCCATTATTTTCCCATTGGTAGCCGTTCTAAGCTACTTGTTCCTTATTTTAGGCTCAGTTGGTGATGTATTTACAGACATAAATACGTCTGTAGATACGACCAGAACTAAGCCCTGGGAACATTGAAATCCTGCTTGGAGGACCACAGGTCCCAGCCAGACCTGTGCTGTGCTGGCTCTTGTTGTACATCCAAAATAGAATAAACGGTGAAAGAAGAACAAATACATCTTCATTTTTTATTTAAAAAAAGGACCAAAATTAACATCTGTACAACATCAGCATTGGCTTTTTTAATGTAAAATTAGTTGAATTCGCTCCATTTTTTAAGACCTTTTCTAGCTGATATTTCTTTCTTTTGAGATATTAGATATATTTGCTTTCATTTTAAACGATTTTATACAACTTTGATTTTTAACTTTATTCATTCATTTATTCATTTGAAAGACAACTCTTTTTGTTATTTACTAACATGTTTAATGATTTTTCGCTGATTTCCAGCCTGTCTCGAATTGTAATACATGTTAGGCACATTCCTTCTGCGCCTAAGTTCCGCAATGCGCCTCACACACTGGCGAGGTGCAGAGAACTTTTCACCGCATCTATGAGTACACTTCGGGCGCCGACATAAATGAGGCGCAGCTTTCACTAAAAATCCCGTGAAAACGGGCGCTCCGACGCGCCGATCTTCATATATGTCGCTCTAAGGGTAAGGTCCCGTGCTATTGCATGTAGATGAAACCACACCACATGCAGTAGCCAATGATTGCTCAGTTATACTGGTAATACCATAGATTTCCTTGCAAAAGTGTGCAGCCATTGATCACTTCATTCAAGTATGGTATCTTCCACATGCAGGAGCTACAGTACCTTACCCTACAGATAAGGAGAAAGAAGACCACATTAAAAAGTGGGATTCTCAGATAAGGCAAGGAGGTTTACTTTTTAAAGTGCTGTCTCCACAAAGTAAATTCCTTGTTACAGGTCGGCTCATAGCTAGCTACAAGCTGACCATGTTACAGAATGAGGGAGGCGGCTCTTGCAACAATCCTCCCCATTGATTTGTATGAGGATTCCGAATATACTCACTTGGCTACATTCGGAGCTTCCATAGAAATGAATGGGGAGGACGGCTGCAAGCGCCACCTTCCTCATTCTGTAACATGCTTGGCTTGTAGCTAGCTATGATCTGACCTGTAATAAGGAATTGACTTCATTGGAGCACCCTTTTAAGCTTTTTTATATAGTCCCAGAGTCCATTTATAAATAGGTGCTACTTGACCATAATTATTACCCTTTTATTGTGGCATTGGCACTAGCTTTAGTTTTAGAGACTTTACTCTGTAACTATACATGTAGACTGCTATATTAAGTTTCCTTTATCTATATTGGCAACGTATTTGCTTTGGCCCACTTCCTATGTCATGTTATACAATGTAACTTATTAGAATTTAGTACGCCAGAAATGTTAAAAAATCCATTTATATTATTAAATATAGTATGAGACCAGGTTGAATGAAAGGCAGTCTGCAAACGTACAGTATGTGTTAACAAGAGCCTTTCAATATACAGTATTCTTAATTCTTACAAACGAGAAATATGAAACACTTTCTGCACCTTCTTTCCGTGTTTCCCTTGGCCTTTAGACTGTGTGTGTTGAAAGCTGATTAAGTGACTTAGGTACCAACAGAGATAACTAGTTTATAATGGAAACTATAGGGCAGGAACATTTAAGACTTGTGTGCCCTGGCCATTAAGTGAAGTTATTCAAGTACGTGAGACTTGCTTAATGGACACATAGCATTGACATAATTGGAGCTTAATGGGTCCCAATGCAATTCTATATTAGTCCTTTTATTTGTATTTTTCCTGGAAGTGGAAAGAGAAGGTACTAAGGAGAATACAGAAATACAGCACAAAATCTAAAGGTTGTAAAATATAGTATAAAGCTCTGCTTATAGCCCATGCAAAGAGGTAATTCCTGCAGAAAAGAATTTTACTCTTAAAGTGGCCACAAACATAGGATAATTGTGCTTTTCCTTTAGGAATAGAAGTAGTATGTTCCACTATTCTATCTATATTCTATCTGGTATATGGACATTGTCAGAATGGAGTGCCTGGGGTCCACAAGTGGAATTGATTCTTGGAGCCCATCAGTGGAATCGATTCTTGGGGAGCAACCTACAGCTACTATACATGATTGCACACGAGTCTTGCTTTTTGCCTCTCTCTCTCTCTGCCTTTCTCTCTGAAGAGCAACCCCAAGCCTGGCACATCCAGGGGCCCATCAGGAGTTTCTCCTGCTTCCCTGTAGGCCTGTCTGAACCAGAATTTGGAACATAACCAAACATGATGCATCACAATATCTTTTTCATAGATCCTGTGAAAACTGACACCTTGATGCTAGTGTGAATATAGCATTTTTCTCCCTTCTAAAACTCTGTTGATAGTAGTGTTATGTTTCCATTTATCATAGACACACTGGCTCCATCTTTATAAAGCGTACTGTTAGATGATATCGAGAATTTAGGTAGTTTCCAGAATTAAGGTAGTTCTGACATAACCTAGAAGTTTGTTTTGGTCTTGTCATGCTGTAAGATGAACCCAGACCAACCTGGCATACACAAGAGGGTATTGCTCGGTACATAAAAATGCTGTGGTAGTCCTTTATGTCCCGTGTACCAGTCAAACTGTGCAGGTTACGGACTCTGGATCCAGCACCAAAAAAGTCACAGACCATCACACTTCTTCCTCCATGTTTGACAATTGGTGTCACACATTGACATTTTCACCTACCTAACAATGTATAAATACAATGTGTGAGGAACCAAAGATGTATAAAAGCCCCTCGTGATGTCAAATTTAGATTTATCAATCCATACAACCATTCTACAGTAGACCACTGCAGGTGCTGCTTGGCCCAGGCAAGTCTTTTTTATTTTACAATGTCAGCAGTGGCTTTCTTACTGATACCTGACCTGTCCACACCTGCAGATAGAAGTCTTCTCTTCACAGTTGACATGGAAAACAGTTTACTTTTTTCTGCATTAAGCTGTGCTTGAAGATTATGAGCCGATCAGGGAAATTGTTGAATCTCAAAAACTTGGCATCTGATTTCATAGTGACCTTTGGTCTGCCAGACGTCCTCCTGTCAGAGTTTCCTCCAGTTTCCAAGTGACTTTTGATGGTATAGAAAACTGTCCTGACTGTCACCGTGGCAGACCTACACTTGTAAGGGTTATAATTGTCTGTATTCTTTTGTTAATTGCATTTTTCTTGTCTTTATGATAGCAGTGTGTTATGTCCTAAAGAGCAAAATCCCATCTAAATCCTGTCCCAGAAGGTGTTGTAATGCAGTCTGCTCCAGCACTAGGTATATTGAATCAGAGGGCTTGCAAGTAATATCTAAAAGTTTTGACACCTGTAAGAATAATTTGCATACAATTTTCAAAGCGTAATTTGCTTTCTGTTGTCCCTGATGTCTTCCTTGAAAAAAAACCTTGTTTTAAATTAGAAACTCAGACGATTGTTGTGTTTGGGGTTAAAAAATCATATTATTATATTTATTTATATATATTTTAACTTACTTTGAATCATTTCACATTATTTGCTGCACTAGAACTGTGTTTTTCACCGTTAGTGTATAAATATGTATATATATATATGTGTGTATATATATATATATATATATAATATATAAAAATATATATAAAATATATATATAAAGATATATATGGGTAAATATATATATATATTATATATATATTCATACATATTTATACACTTCCGGTGAAAAACACAGTCCTAATGCAGCAAATAATGTGAAATGATTCAAAATAAGTAAAAAAAAAAAAAAATATATATATATATATATATATATATATATATGCATAAAATGCTAACATATAACATGAAAAAGATGTGATATTATGGCCAAATTACACTCCATCTGTATATTAATAATATATATATATATATATATCTATCTATATATATATATCTATATAAAATATATATATATATATATATATGAATATGTGTGTGTGTGTGTATATATATATATAATAGATTGATAGATAAATAGATATACGCATATACACACATAATAGAAAAATAATAGAAAATTATATATGCAGACACTAAAATAGCTAAAAAAAATGGAGCGGATAAAGTAGAGTGTAATTTGGCCATAAAATGACGTCACTTCATGTTTTCTGATCTTGAATCATAACAAAGGTCATTGGAAAGCATTGAAGAAGCATAGTTAACATTCTATGCTGTGATATCATGGTTTAGATTTTCTACATCTGTTTAAATTATATATAGGCAAATAAATAGCAGGAGCACTTTCTGCACTTTCCATATTGCTTGTACCTGACACACTTCCCAGCACATTAAGACAGAGATCAAGGCACAGTTGACTGGGACTGTAAATTGGCAGCATTTACTATGGGTCTTATGTCATTTTAGTGGCATCAATCATGGTTGTGCTTGATACATGGCAAAGGAAGAAGAAAGATGAGCCAAAATCCTGTATGTTTCCCCCATAGTGGGTTCTGGTGGTTTGTTAACAGGCTGTTGGTTTTGAGCTTTGAAATAATCTCTGTGTCCTCAAGTGTCAGACTCATTACAACCACAGGGTACAGTTTAGTCTGGTGCAGGAGTAAACTGGCAGTTTTTTGGCTTGGGGCAAATAAAACGCAGGCATCAAACTATATCTGAATGAATCCTTCACATTATCCAAGTCTTGTGAGACATATTACTACACATTTATACAGGACAGGTGGGAAATGATGGTGTTTATTGAAGCAGGAACTAAGCAATCAATCTATACCGCGCTCTTTCATGTCCATGCTTTTAAATGAATGACTACAATTAATGATGTCATACAGCGTATGGGGTGGGGGGACCAATGCTTGCTTCAATGTGCCATGTGCCCTCCTGCAACAGCTGTCCTCATGACACGTCAGCATTTCATATACATACAGAAAAACAGAACTTATTTATTATTCGTATATGTAACACCAAGCACTGTACAGAGGTTGTCAACAATCACATTAAAGGGGATGTATCGCTTCCTTAGTTCGGCTGATTCACGCTGCTCTCAGCTTCTCAACTCTGGAAATGCAGGGGCATTTCTTCCCCTCCTACCTGGTGACCATCCCCCTTCACTGTCCCATGCTGGCCCCGAGACTCCCCCACCCCCACCCCTCTCTGAGTCCACATTCACTGTGTCTTTCCCTATGCATTTCTTATTTGAAAGAGCTGTAACATACCACAGCTGCATTCAATCTAGATGAGCAACTGAAGTCTTCGCCTGTCACAGCTGGAGATCCCTCTATGAAGGCACAGATCTCGCTTCTATGCGGGGAGAGTTAGGCACCGGGACAAAATTGTTATGTTTTCTCATTGTCGAATCTGTTGCGGTCTGTTTCTGCTGGGTGTGGAGAGAGAAAGTGCTACAGGCAGGGATTGACACAAATTGTGCTATTTCCTGATTGTGTAAGCCCTTCAGTGTAATTCTGTGTCAGGAAGCTCCTGCTATACCGTGGAACTTGCTACTGTGTTTGCCCTTAAGTTTGCCCTCAGTCAAGATGGTGGATCGTGTCTCAGCTGGTTGCCATCTTGTTTCCTGTCCCAGGTCCTATATAAACTCCTCAAGCCTGTACGTCCATCTTGAGTATTGTTTCCTAGCTCCTGCTTAGCTTTACAGTCCTCTCCCCTAGGAACTCACCTTCCAGTTTGTTCCTCTCCTGCAGTCCACCCTGCAAACCTCGATGTGACCTGTTTAAACCCCCTTGTCAGCCCTCCTGCTACTCCTCACCTTGGATCCTTGGGCCTTCTCTGCTGTTCCAGATCAAGACTCCAGTGCCTCCTTGTGTTTGTGTCTTAGCCCCTGCCATTGGATTCCAACCATACACACCAGTATCGTAACAGGATACTCAAGCCTAAAAATGGAGTCCGCCGGGGTTTGGAAGCCCAGAAGCTCGCCTCAAGCAACTTCACACTACTGTGGCTAATAAGCGCACTGAGATGCAGGCGTTGAAGATGAAATATGACGCTTTTAAATGGCCAGACCTCCCACAGCATCCAAGTCTATGGACAAACCATTCAAGACCTAACGTGGAACCGTGCAGACATTATCCGACCGGAAATACTCCATTGGAAAATCAAGCGTCCGGACCACCCACATTGGTTCCGGTAGTGAGCCCTAAGTTGCCTCCTTTAGATTTGGGGGGACGTGACAAATTCCAGGGTTCCCTTTAAACCCAATGCAGATTATACTTTGACGCAAACCAACACATTTTTCCGACGGATAGGTCTAAGGTGCTTCCCAATCTATGCTATTTGCACATAAAGCAATTGCCTGGGCTAGCCCCTTGATTGAGACCCAAGACACCCGTTTGAATCACCTGGAGGACTTCATTGACGCCATGAGTCAAAGGGTTTGGCGATCCCAATCGTGGTGCTACAGCGGAAGCAGCAACCCTAGAAATTGCGTCAGGGCAAACGCCCGTGGCCGAGTATGCAATGGAGTTCAAAAAGGTGGGCAATCGACACCAATTGGGAATGATGCAGCAAAGATGTCTTTTTTTAGGAAAGGACTATGTAGCTCATTAAAAGACGAACGGGCCCCGTTGCAGAAGCCCCCTTAGGTTTGGATGCCTTCAAAAAATCACTGCATGGGGAATTGATACCCGGCTGTCTGAACGACGACAAGAAAAATGGGCTATTTTAAACTATGATACCAAGAGGCCCAGTCTGTTCCCATCTCCTTTCCAAGGAACCCCAGGGAAGAACTCGCAGAGAATCAGGAAGTGAACCTATGCAAGTAGATTCTATATTAAGACGTGAGAGCATCGACAGAAGAGAGCGTCGGCTTCGGGAGAGTTTTGGCGTCTACTGTGGGTCGTCTGACCACTTCCTTATCAACGCCCTAGCCGTCCAAGGAGATTGGTGGCAGCCATTAGGACCTGACTGCTCAGATGGAGAATCCTTTGCTTCAGAGACAGAATTACCCGAGAAGCAGTTTGTCCATTCCATCTCATCAGTGGCACCTCATATTAAGAAAGAGAAAAAAGACTCTCATTTGCTTCCTTCCTATTAAATTCCTGGCTAACTCCCAGTGGTTATCCACCTCGGCTATGGTGGACTATGGGGCAAGTGGTAATTTTAATGGACCTGTCCTTTGCTCGAAAAACAGGGGGTTAAGATCCAGAAAAGACTCTCCCCCATGGTAAAGAGACCGTAATGGACTCCACTGAGCCCGGGCCAGTGGATCAAGAGACAGAACCACTTGAAGTCATATGACTTCTCAACACCATGAAGTACTGTCGTTTTCTATTAATCTCTTCTCCACACTTTCCCGTCATCCTGGGTCTCCCCTGGTTGCAAGCACAGAATCCAGTGATTAACTGGGAAACCAAGGAGATAAGCTTCCCAGTGGGGGATGGCCGCTCAACAGCCCCACTCTGAACAAGGCCTGAAGACCCAGTTCAAGACAAGAAGTCAATAGAGGTACCGTCAGTATACCTGGAATTTGCGGAGTCTGCAGCAAACGGGAATGCAGACAAGCTTCCCCCACACCGACCCTATGATTGCCCCATAGAATTGCTTCCGGGTGCACCAATACCTTTTGCAAACATCTATCCTTTGGCAGGTCCCGAATTAAAAGCCTTGAAGGATTACATAGAAGAAAATCTGGCAAAAGGGGTTCATCCGCCCATCTTCCTAAACCCAGCGGGGGCTCCCATATTCTTTGTTAAAAAGAAAGATGGTTCCTTGGGGACCTTGTATTGATTATAGAGAATTAAACAAGATTCCCATAAAGAACCTTTATCCTTTACCACGATCCCCGAGCTTCTGGAAAGAGTACAACATGCAAAGTTATTTTTCCAGTTAGACCTACGGGCGCCTAGAACTTAGTGTGTATCAGATCGGGGGATGAATGGAAAACAGCTTTTAGGTCACGTTACGGGCATTTTGAATATTGTGTTATGCCTTTTGGCCTTTGTAATGCCCCAGCCACCTTCCAACATCTCGTCAATGACATCTTTAGAGACCTCCTGGACCAGTTCATAGTCATCTACCTGGACGATACTTTGATTTTCTCCAACCAATGGAAGAACACCAGAGAAAATGTGAAACTTGTTCTAAGAACGTCTGAGAGAAAACCATCTCTACATCAAGATTGAAAAATGTTTAATTCCATCAGATGAGATCCAATTCCTTGGCTATGTTATTTCGCCTCATGGTCTACAGATGGACTCTAGTAAGATTTAAAAACAATAGTAGACTGGCCTACCCCCAGAAACATAAAAGATGTTCAACGTTTCATAGGTTTTGCCAAAATCTATAGACCTTTTATTAAGAATTTCTCAGAAATAATTTCTCCCATTACACAGTTGAACTAAGAACAAGAATGCTTTTGTTTGGTTTTACCCCAAGCACAAAAGTCCTTCTCCTTCCTAAAAGCCAAGTTCACTACAGCCCCTGTATAAAATTCATCCTGACCCAGGATGTGCCTTTATTGTGGAAGTGGATGCTTTAGAAATGTGCTATTGGGGCATTCTAAACTCAGAGAACAGGAGACAAGAGTTTAATTACATCCTTGTGCGTTTTTTTCCCCCGACGTTTATCATCTGCTGAGAAGAATTATGATGTGGGGGAAAAAAAGAACTATTAACGATTGTCGCAGCCTTTAAGAATGGAGACACCATCTTCAGGGAACCTCACAGCAAAAAAATCATTCTTACTGACCACCGTAATTTGGAATTTGTGAGAATCTGCCAAATGTCTATCTCCTCGCCAAGCTCGTTGGAGGGCTTTTCCTCAATCAAATTTTAATTTTGTAATTTCATACAGGCCCGGACCCGTAATGGCAAGGCGGATGCGCTATCAAAATTGTTCCCAAAGATTCCACGCCTACTATTCCGCTCAAAACAATTGTTCCTGAGCTACTGTTGTGGGAGAATCCATAATAAAGACTTCTTGAAGAAATAAGAGGCCTATGGCATCGATCCTTGTTGTCTCACACACCTGATGATGTGCATTTAGTCCTTAAGAACAAGATTTTGGGCCACGGGCAGCAGCTATATTATACCCGAAAGAGTAAGACTGAAGATCCTGAGACTTGTCCCCTGATTTTTAAGATTGCTGGGCACAAAGGAGTGCAAAAGACACAGGAATTTCTATCCCGATTCTTTTGGTGGCCCAATTATTTACAGGATGTAAGGAAGTATGTGACATCATGTGACGTTTGTGCCCGATGCAAGACTCGCGTACAACAACCGAGGGTTTGTTACAGCCTATGCCGGTCCCCTCTCGTCCCTGGGGTTCCATTTCCATGGAAATTTTATCGTAGACCTGCCCACCTCTAAAGGGAAAAAACTATTCTCGTAAATAGTTTGACCGGCTCACCAAGGCGGCACATTTCATCCCATGTACCGGTTCTAAACCCCCCCGCAAGGACACTGCTGACCCATAATTTAGAATGTGTTTCGCCTGCATGGAGTTCCTGATGAAGTGATTTTGGAAACGTGGGGTGCAGTTTACATCCATATTTGGCGGAGTTTTTGCTCAGCACTGGACATTGATATTAATCTTTTCAACCGCCTTTCACCCACAATCTAATGGACAGACTGAACGCACCCAAAACAGGACCCTGGAACAGTACCTGCGATGCTATATTGTCACCTACAAGATGACTGGGTTGATCTACTTCCTGTGGCTGAGTTTTCGGTACAACAACTCCCAAAAAAGCCTCCACCAAAACAAACGCCTTCTTTGCAAATTTGGGATACCATCCAAACATACTTCCTAGATTCCCTGCTGTTCCGCATATTCCACTGCCGCAGAAAGGATCTCTACACTACAGCAAAAAAATTTCAACTAATTGAAGGAAAACTAGAGAGGGCTCAAGGAAATTACAAAAAGATGCAGATAAAAAAGTCGAAGACCAGCACCAACTTGAAAGTGGGGGCAAGGTATTGGCTGTCTACCAGAAATTTGAAACTTAGAGTGCCTTCACCAAAACTGGGACAGAAGTTTGTGGGCCATATAAGATCATCAAGATAATCAGTTCCCGTAGCTGTTCGGCTCAAACTCCCACCATCTATGAAGATCCCCCCTGTATTTCATGTATCTCTTCTAAAGCCTGCCGGTCCCAACCCCTTTCCAGGTCGTGTTCCTCCTCCTCCTGATGCAGTGGAGATCGATGGGCAAGAACAGTTTGTTGTGGAGCGAATCCTGGACTCGAGAATTTTCAGGAACCAGCTGCAATACCTCATTAAGTGGCAAGGTTATGGGCCCGAAGAATTTGTGGGAACCCGTGAGTAACATCAATGCTCCTCGATTGATAAGACAATTTCATAAAAGACATCCGAAAGACCGAGTCAGGGATCGTCCAGAGGCCGCTCTGAGGTGGGGGTAATGTCAGGAAGCTCCTGCCCATAACCGTGGAACTTGCTACTGTGTTTGCCTTAAGTTTGCCCTCAGTCAAGATGGTGGATCGTGTCCCCAGCTGGGTTTCCATTTGTTTCCTGTTCCTGTCCCAGGGCCTAATAAACTCTTCAAGCCTGTTACTTCCTGCTTGAGTATTGTGTCCTACTCCTGCTTAGCTTACAGTCCTCTCGCCTAGGAACTCACCTTCCAGTTTGTTCCTCTCCTCGCAGTCCACCCCGCAAACCTCGAGTGACCTGCTTAACCCGCTGTTTAGTCTCCTGCTACTCCTCACCTTGGATCCTTGCCTTCTCCTGCTGTTCCAGATCAAGACTCCAGTGCCTCCTTGTGTTTGTGTCTTAGCCCCTGCCATTGGATTCCAGCCATACACACCAGTATCGTAACATTCTGTTTCTTCTGCCTGTATAAAGTGAAAATGTGACGGTCCCTTACTCAGAGTGAGAGACACAGCTCTGTGAATTCGACCGGGGGCTGTACAGAAGTAAATGAGCTCTCAGCTAGTGAAATGCAAGGAGGAGGATCAGGAGGGATTCACCAGGACTGGATATCAGTGTAAACAAAAACACAACATAAGGAATACTGTGAATACAAGACAGCTTTGCTAATGACATCCAATTGCAAAGTTGCTTGTTTTCACTGTCCCCTTATTCTGAAGACCATTTAATGAAATGATAAAACCCCTTTAATCCCTGTCCCCATGGGGGCTCATAATCTAAATTCAAAATCAACCATCCATTTGTTTTTAAAGTTGGAGAGGAATCTAGAGTACAAAGAGAAAATCTTGATGAACATACAAACTCCATGCAGGAGTTACCCTTAATTGAGCTCAAACCCAGGACCCCGGCGCTCCAAGGACACCATGCTGCCCTACCTCATGAATTAGAACTTTCGCCAATGTTTCGATTCACCGATGTTTTGAGTCTTGCTAGGTCAACATGGGCATAGAATTGTACGGTTTCCCATGTTTTCACCTTGGCTTTCTCTGGTACTCGAAAACATACTGATATGATACATAGTTTCCAATATTGGACCATTGACTAGGTAAATTAACCCATGAGCACCCAAAGGTACAGAGTTGTAATTATATAGGCTCTATAAAATGTAATATAGGACATTACACCTAGGTAAGTATCTGAGGTGCCACTTCTTTCCATTGCATTGAATGTACCTCATTGCCGAGGATTAACACTGCACCCATGTTCTAAGAAATCTAATTCAAATAAAGTATATCTAAAGCAGTAATCAGAATATCATATAAACAAGTGCGGAGAGCGTAGAGTTAATAGTCTTTGACGTGAAACAGAAAGGGTCCTTCCAGATCTTGGCGGAATAAGATCTTACCTGAGTCATTTGGTAATGAGCAAGTTAGTGATGGTGCATATTCTCATGCAAAGAATTGCATGGCCTTGCAGAGAGCTTAACATCAGCCTTAAAGGTTTCTTAAGGAGGGTGGAGGGAGGGAGGCTATTTTCCCTCCAGTTGTCTATTACATTCAATTTCTAAATTGCCATCTTGCGCACTGGTTCAAAATGTTAAATAAAAAGAATGAAAGGAGGGAAAAAAGAATAGCCACGCACAGCTTTACAAATGAGTGACAAAGCACAAGCCCATTCACATCTCCACTCTAGCTAGGGTCTATTAACAGCAAGGACCTCCACAGCCAATTGCTGTCAGCAACATGTGGAGGTATTGCTATAGCAACGAGTGGATAGGCCATGTGCTGGAGACGGGGGGGCTCGGATATAAGGACCGGTCTCAGCCCTGCCTGCACTTTCCTGTCACCAGCCATGACAACAAGAAGAGGTTACAGATTAAATAGTAGCCGGCTGCTATCACCTGGGCCAGGTCTGGCGTCTGGCGCAGTGAGTGGAACTCTCCATGGTGCTGAAGGCACCTGCTGCCTCTACACTGCGGCTCTTAGCGGCTATCGTCAGAATCTCCTATTAAGGGATCATCACTTTGAGACCCACAGGACAACAGCTGCTGTATGCCAGCTTTTACCGGATCTGCCTTGTGAGTTTCTTTTGTCTAACTCCTTCTTACTCCCCCTATGTCTCTCTTTCTTTCTCTTGCGTACTCTCTTTGCTCAAGTGGAGAGTGTCAGGCTCTCCAGAAGTTTCATGGAGAAGAAGGATTTAGTCCATTTCCCCCCTTTTTTGTTTGTTTCGCAAACATCTCCAGCTTTTCTTCCTGAAGGAGACTGATTCATACTTTAGTATCACTTCAATTGGATCAGGTAAAGTTTTATGGCTGCCATACATCTGCAACAACTCCAGTAACTGAACAATTTTTTTTCCCCTCTTTTGTGCCCTGGCATTTGTTTAGCCTATGCAATTCTATAGGTGGCTATTTCTTTTAGATGATTTATATGCGTTGCAATTTTTAAGGCTAGCTCACTATGGGGTTAATCCAGATTTAGTATTGTAGGATGTAGTAAGTGGATGGGGGATGGGAGGAGGTGGATGGGTCAGGACTGTTGGTAATATACTTTCTAAAGTCTGCATTAAAGATGTTTAATTAAAATACTCATTAATATTGTATAAATTCTTGTTTGTGTTCAGGTTTCAGAGTGTTCGGATTTTGCCTCTTAACTGCCCTAATCATCGACAGATGATAGATGATAGAAATAGATTTAGAATTTAATAGTCCCATATTTATATTTTCCAATAAATGAGTTAAATATAATTTATAATAGATTCTGTCGTTCTGTATTTTTACTCTACTGAACACAATGTAATATATAGAAAATACATTGCCATCTATAGAAATTATACGGATAAATTAATTTGTGTTCCAGCAGACTCAGGCCTCAGCTTCATTTCTTATTGAACATTAATCTCGAATCTATTATGCCCAATAAAACTCTATCTAACATTTAGTGATATTTTACAGATTTGAGCAATCATTATTAAGATACTGATATCTAATGAATATCTCGCTGTATTTTTAACCCTGCTTTAATGACGTGTTAGATAACATGTTATACCAGCCTAAAATTATTGCACCATCAAAGCATAAAGATAATAGCTATAAACCTGTAATTATAGCAAATACCAATTTACAGTTTCTAGAAATGGTTCCTCATAATTTTACATCTGCATTTAAAACGCTTACCAGATTGCATTATTTTATATTATGCACTTATATACTTTTATATACAGTTAACATATCACGTTTTAATGTTAAATGCAAATTATTTGTGTTATATGAGGTTACAGTTATTTCTGTAATAAGAAAATATTGCTCCATATTTGGGGCCTAGATACAGTAATCCCTAATAGAATCTGAAACCAATGGATATTATATGTATTGTGCATGTAAAAAGGAGGGGTGGAAATATTAAGCATTATTTAACAACTTATCTGTATATTTAGTCAAATACGAAGTATAAAATAGTTATCAGTTGGAGTGGTAATCCTTGACATCTCCGAAGGCTTCAGGAATGGGGAAATCTCTATGGCCAGCCATGATTTTGCTGGAAATTATCAATTAATGTTTCAGAGTAAGAGGTTCATAAAGAAGCTTCTAGGAAGTGTTTCCGGGCAAGAACTGTATTGAATTAAAATGAGCAGCCAGGCCCTAAGCCCTAATGACTGCTGGACAGAATCCCTACTGATTATCTATCTATCTATCTATCTATCTATCTATCTATCTATCTATCTATCTATCTATCTTATTCCTCTCTATCTATCTCACATCTATCTATCTCATATCTGTCTATCTATTTCTTATCTATATATCTATCTATATATATTTATGTGTGTACATATCTAGGAGGATAAATGTATACCCAGAGAGAAAGTCTCAAATGTCTATGAATATATGTATATACAAGCAGAGATAGATAGATATGAAATAGATATATATATATAAATTATATGTATGCTGAACGAAATCCCCACTGATTCTATCTATCTATCTATCTATCTATCTATCTATCTATCTATCTATCTATCTATCATTACTGGTTTGCAGTCATGTACATACAGCAATGTTATACATATATTTGCATTCATAGTAGCACAATTCTGCAGATATTTAAAGTCATTTATTTATATTATATATATATATATATATATATATATATATTATATATAAATATATATATATATATATATATAAATATATACACAAAGAGTTGTGCATCCTTCAAACAGCCCAAGTACACCCCCCATACTTAATATCCTGAGTTTGAAGGGGGGCTGTGAATACTGGATTTGCAAGTACAATTTGTTCTGCACAGAGGAACAATGCCTCCCTCAGCACAAAGGATCTTCACACCCAGGGTACATGGCCTCACCCTGCCTCCTGCTCCTTCTGCTAATAGGGATGCAGAATACTAAGCCCCAGAGCAGGGCTCTGACACCTCACCTGCTATCTGCCATATGGGTAATGTTGGGTGAGATTTATTAGACATGATGTCATTAATACATGGGGCAAGCCTTGTAATGAACCACACATTTTCTGTAGAAGTAAACAGAGGCGAGGGGTTGAACATGAAAGAATCCAAATCTCATTTCTTAAAGTAAATTGTCTGTTTTTTCTTTATAACATTTGAAATAATTGAAGAAAATTCTGTCCCTGCATTTTCACCTGTGGCATCTACTATATAGCTCATCTATTGCAAGTAGTTGCAGCTACTACAGTATATAAAACACATTTGTTGCAATGGAAATCCATGTGTGGGTTGTCTAAAAATACATAACTTTTTGGTTCTTCTAAGTTATACATATGAAGGAGAGATAATGAAGGAGGAAAAGTCTACATGAACATAGTAATCATTTCAGATATTTTAAGAACACAACAGATTTTCCAGCCTTCTGTCCAGATTAATGGCTAAATGAGATATTTACAGAATGTAGATGGGATATAGCGCAGTTATCAATAGAGTACATTGAATATTACTATAGATGGAAGGTACTGCAGACATCAGTGCTGAGCTCTAGAAGAAGCTGACCAAGCACTGAGGAGAAGTGTTCTACTTTAAGAAAACATCTGACTGTAAATGTCATGTTCATTAATATTTAAACAGCCCTCTCACAATTTGAGTTGATTCCTGACAGGATGCCTCTAATTAACCCAGGCTTCTCCCCAGCAAAGTCCTGATTGCACAATCCACATTTTACTCTAAGAACATGGAGAATGGAGGCAAGTCACTGAGCTGACAGCAAGGATTCATACAAAAAGGATATGTGCTTTAAAGTTATCACAACATTTAACAGCACAGGCAACACAAATCAGTTTGTGAACGTCTGAGAATGGCGATATGTCTCTAGGCAGGAAGGTGGATGGATATGTAGTCAGATAGACAGACAGACCGACATAGATAGATAGATAGATAGATAGATAGATAAATAAATAGATAGATAGATAGATATGGGATAGACAGACAGATAGATATGGGATAGACAGACAGACAGATAGATCTAAAGATAGATAGACACAGACAGACAGATAGATAGATAGATAGATAGATAGATAGATAGATATGGGATAGATAGATAGATAGATAGATAGACACAGACAGATAGACAGATAGATAGATAGATAGATAGATAGACAGATAGACAGACAGATAGACAGACAGACAGATAGACAGACAGATAGATAGACAGACAGATAGATAGACAGACAGATAGATAGATAGATAGATTAATGTTGAACAGATAATAGACAGTAAAATAAAAAAATAAAAAAAAATTGGATAGATACATACATATATACATACACAGGCAGACATTAACAGGATAGATGATAGAAAGTCTAAAAGAAAAAAACTATTTGAATACTTAGATAGATGCATAGATAGATGTTGAATGGATAGAATATAGATAGATATTAAAAAGAGAGATATTGAATAGATAGTATATAAAGAGAAACTGGACACAGATATAGATAGATAGATAGATAGATAGATAGATAGATAGATAGATAGATAGATAGATGAGGTATAGATAGATAGATAGATAGATAGATAGATAGAAAAGATAGATAATAGATAAATAACAATATGAGATAGATAGATAGATAGACGGATATGAGATAGATAGAAAGATAGATAGAAGGTAGATAAAAATCAAAAGATAGATTTTGAATGAAAAGAAGATGGAAATTGAAGAAATGGATGGATAAATGGCTATTTAAAGGATAGATAGATAGATAGATAAATAGATAGATAGATAGATAGATGGATGTGATCTTGATGCTGCTTGTTAAAATCAGATTAGTAAATACCCAATACTTATCCTTCCAACATCCAAATAAAGGGAACCATTTTAAAATATCCTCTGAGTGTGGTGTGTGTGTGTGTGTGTGTGTGTGTGTGTGTGTGTGTGTGTGTGTGTGTGTATATATATATATATGTACATTTGTATATTTTTCATGTGGCTGCCTCATATTCTATATACCATGGTAGAAGTGATACCTTTGAATGTGTTTTTGTTGCACGATCTCATCAGTTCATACCTTCCTGGTATAGGGCAGCATTATTTTTAAGTATCAATATAATGGTTCTGAGCATCAGACAGCCTATGTCTCTTTAGCTATTTTCATACCACAAGTCACAGTATAATCCCCACTAGAAAGGCTGAAACAGTATGCTGATACCAGTTGTTACATGACAGATGAGGAACTGCAATTATACAAAATATACAATGTTGGTGGAGCAATGTATTTTTTTTTTAATTTAAACAAGCAAACTGTTGCATTATCATCCATTACCTAGAACGTGTCTTTTTAGTAGTTATAATTTATGTTCACACATAAAGAAGGCATAAAGTATATTATGTTAAACAGCAGGTGGCCCTAATAAAAAAGTGGGATGGTGCCAGATTCAGCCATACAGAGAAAAACCTTACCCTGGATGGGAGATTTAGCATATTAATCATGATTGTAAATGTCAAGAAAATGTAATGTTATTAATTAACAATATATGTAAAATATATAAATTAGTATAATATCAGTAATGGGTAAAGTATTAATGTGCTGCCAGCTCCCAGGCATATCTGCAGTTTTCTTATGGAAAGATCAGTATTATCAGCAAGTTATTTCCCTTGCCCATTTACAAGAGCATTTAACACTTTACTTTACATAAAAATAATAATAATAAAATGCTGTAAACGTAACGTGTGTCCGGCTCCTGTAAATGAATAGTTTCTAGCAAAGGCTTAACAGGTTGACATCAGTGCTTCTGATCACTGGTCTTTATGGTCATGGGCCCTATTAAAAGGGAACAAAAATCCCTGAAAAAATAAGTAAAAAATCTTGTCTATTTAAATGCAGATTGTAACCTTTCACCTTGACATTTTGTTCCCTCCCAGCAGAACTCAGGAGATGGATAATAAGTGAACTCTGACTTCTGTTTGCTGGGGCAAAGGTTCTGTGGAGTTAAACTCTATAGGGGCTTAATTCCTTACATGTCAGTGGGTGTGCATATATATCCCTTGTAGACTGAATAGGGCAGAGCTTTGTGATGAGTTTCCCTGATACCATGAGACTGAAGTGTTTGTATTTTATTTTGGTGGCATACAAAATATTTAGGAAGGTCACAGATTCATTTGTCATTTTGGAGGCAGAATTTTTTGTGCACTGTGGTAACTTACAGAGATAAGATAAAACATTTGATTTACCTGCAGTCCTATGTAAAATTATATTTTGTGTAAGTAACAAAATCAGGTGTGCTGCAACTTAGCTGGCTCTGATACTCTGTAGACATAAAATATTTTTTATGTTTTTTACTATATGTGGATATTAGCATACTTTATTTGACCTTGATATAAGGGATAAGCAATGACTGTGCAATGTTAGTAACTGGCCCAGTACCAGGCATGGCCTTAGTCACAATGAGAGTGTGCGGTGAGCTACTGGAAACTGAGTGATTGGAGTTTTATTCACTGACCATAAAACATTTATGCAGCCCGGCCTTTTCGGATTAACTGCTTACAAACTTCCAGCTGCTTAAGAAGCATCTTATTATTATAACCATAAGGACTAATAATACTTGCAGTTACGTCCATTTTCGAATCTTGGCAAGCAAGTGCATGGTGTTGCTCAAAAAGTCCTGTCCTTAGTTTGGATTGTGATTGAATTTTGTTGTTGGTCATCTGTTCCTTATTTCTCTTCAATTCGACCACAAATAATTTATTTTATTGATTCTTGTTATACGTCCCAAAATTTTGGCCACGCAAATTCTCTATTTGCCCATAAGTAATCAGTTTTTTAAAAAAGATGTAGCTTTAGTTTTTCATAATTTTGAAACTTACAATTCCACGTTTATCACTGTCTAAAAATTTGGTTAGGACTTAGATTTGTAAAGTCAAACTAACCCCCACAGTTGAGGCCATGTTTGTAATGCTAGGATGGCAAATGTGCATTGACTATATATGACCCCTTTGTGTATTATGCACTATTTTTCCAAAAAAGATTGAAAGTTCTTTTCTTGTAACAAAATTAGGAAACAAATGTTGTAACATTTTTGTAATACTTGTTTGTTACACATAATGTTTCGATATCTTTGTGTAGATATTGTCTCTAATGCCTTGGAAGCTGGTTAAAGCACTGGGTGGATAACATTTAAACCGCTGAATGGGTTATTAGTATACCATTCCGTCTTTTTAATTTATTTATTTTTGGGCAGTTTTTCTCCTTTATTCACAATATAACCCCAATGCACCCACGCCCCCTGATTGAGAGCATGAATAGATCCCTAGGCAGATGTGTAACACTTCAATGACTCTGCTTGGCAGGCAGGGGAGATGGTGGACAGGGCTGTGTAGGTGTGCATATTTTTAGCCAGAAAGAAAGTATTTAATTTAGGCTAGCCAGAATTTATTGAGTAAATCCAGGGATGCATACTAACGGGTTATGATGGCTTGTATGTACATATGTGTGTGTTCCTTCCAGCTAACTATTTGCAAGCAATGACTCGATCTGTTATCGTGGGCAGGCAATAAAAGTGATGGAAATTCTGTACAATGTTTTATTGCACATGGCTGTGCTTGTCTGTTGTCCATCTATGGTCCTTATGTTAGGTATGGGCGAGTCTCTTGCTGTTCTGGTGACTTGAATCTTCTGGCTGCCTGTTATGTATCGTAATAGTTATGGTCCTGGATATGCTACAGTGAACAGGTCAGAGCTGCCAGTATAAATCGATGTAATGTAGCCAATAATTATCTTGTAGACAATAAAATTTGATATAAATCTCTGTGAATATGGGAATCACTATTGAGTGGTATTTGCTACGTTCTAAAGGATGAGCCTGGAGCCTGGAAAAGTTATCTGTTTAGCAGTGTCTTCATGTGGGGGCTCGCAGTGACGTTTACGTGGCAAAACCCTTTACAGTATATTAATTAACCCTTTCAGTTTTTGAGCAATCGGAAGATTTCTTACAGAGGAAATAAGTTCTAGGTAGACAATAGTGAGGAAGGGGTGGATCTCAGTACTTGAGCAAAAGGGATCCCCATCTCCTCAGTGACTTGTTAAAATTTCGAATCGTGCAGAGGGCTGGCTGTGTTTTAGGGGGTACACACCCATGGCTGTAGCGTTGCGTTGGGGGGTAAAGGGGAGGATCGAACCACAGGGTGGGGCCATCGAAGACTTGTTCAGTGCCTCTGACAATGAGCTGTATTCTCAGCCACACATGCATCTCAGATCCATTCGGCTCAGCTTAGAGGGGTTTTCAATCGCTCCCCTCCCCTCCTCCTTCCTTCTCTTTTTCTATCCACCTCCTGGGGCTGCCAAACCTAACAATCCTCCTCCTCTGAAACCAGGCGAGAAGAGCTTGGGAGTCTTATTGAATGTCCATTTCCATTAACTCAGCCTATGCAATAGCTAATCCACTGCACTGAAGGCAAGAGGCTAATTAATGACAAGCTTTTACAGTCAAGACTGGCGATAATTGCTTCGGTGTCCTTTATGGTGCCAAGATAAAAATGGACCGGGCCTAACATAAGAGGCACTGTGTACACTGCAAGACAGGAGGACATTAAGAGCTGGCCAGCTGAATACGGAGCAGAAAATTACTAATAGACAAGAGATAATGAATAGGCCAGGCAGGCATTCATGGGGAAAAATCCATTTTGTTAGCACGCGAAATGAGGTGCTGGAAAGAGTTTGCTAATTGTCCTCATCTTGTAGCAGGCAGCACTGCTCCCGAATTCATTTCTCTGCTAATTGTGAGCAGGGAAGGGTGCCCACAGCGCCCTGCAGCAATCTGCCTGCCCAGGCTTTTCACATTTTTTTCCTGTTGGGTCTTTAATTGTTGCTAATACACCTTTATAATGAAGCTAATGAGGGGGAATTATTGGACAACTTTACGCATGGATGCGAGGAGAGTGCAGTCCGGGGATTACGCGTTGATGTGTGCTCTACTCTAACCCATGGATTGGTGTTACCTGTCAGTGCATCCTATCATCAGGTACCAGTTTCCTTCACATTTTCCTCCCAAATCGAGCACTATGTGTTAAGTTACAAGCTTAGGTGGTGTGTAATGATTCTCTCAGTTTCGGAGCTCTCTAAACAGTGTGATCATTGCTCCGTGGTTACCCAATTATTAGTTTAGGGTCTCTGAGTATTTATTTTGGAAGAATGTTATTGTCTTTGCTGTTTTAAGGTTAGAATCTTTGTGACTTTTTGGTCTTCTCCTTTCCCGCAGAAAAGCAAATTAAAGCTCTTGCCTCATCGTTTGGAAGAAGAAGATTCGACCAAGTTTATTATCCTCACTCTGATCTCTATTGCCTGTATTATCGGGGTTCTTGCTGGTTCTGGGGTCATCTATTGCCTGCGTCACCGGTCCCACCACAAACTCAAGGAGAAGCTCTCTGCCTTGGGCACTGACAGCAATACAGATGCCACCAGCACTTACCAGGTAACATGACCCTTGCATTTAATATTGCGGCAGTGCTAAAATACATCATTTTATGGAAGGTTGAATAGAGTTTTTATGGTATAGAAATTGTGTAGGATTTTACAAATTAAGGCTTATGCTATAGTATTACTGTACTTTTTTTTAAAAAAAAGTTTCAATGTTTCAGAGGATTAAAACAGAATATGACTTTTTAAGGAAACCCCTGAACTAAATCAGGCAATTTGATGTTTATGATGTATATATGTATCCAGGAAGACAAGGAACTAGAAAAGGAATATTTGAAGAAATCTATAGAAAGCAGTTATCTAACTTATTATACAGTTATAAGAAAAATCAAACTATCATGAGGTGTTTATGTCTAGATAAAAACTAAACCTTTTTATGTAAAGTATATAATTTATTGGAGACAATTATGTAATAACTTACTTATTCTATTGTATGTAGGTACTTATTCTACTTTATGCATAAGCTAAAATTATTTCATTTTTAGTTCTGATAGCCATCTGTATTACCATATTTATTGTTGAGTATATTTTATTTTGTGTCGGATATAGTTTATTAAGATTATCTTAAAAATAAATTACATAAATGAGTTTTTTTATTTTTTATTTCACTTTCTTTGACACCATATAGTTACAGTAGTGTAATGAATTAAAAAGTTTGACTTTTTGAAAAAAAAACACAACATAATACTGTGCATAAATAACTGAGAAAATGGTAGAATTAAGATGTCTTAATTTTTTTTTCATTAAATGTATAAGCTCATAACTACAGTATACAACCGTTTTAGTTTCCCTCTCTTTTATTCTGATAGCTCTAAAAGAACAGTCTATCATGAATAAAATATTATCCAAAGATACTTGTGTTTTTTTCATATCTGAGCTGTAAAATCCCCAGGCTTTTCCAGCTGTGAATTTTACATAATTTTTTTAGAAAAATAATACAACTCAAAACTTTTTGTGACAGCTCCAATTAATAATATCCATAATTAAACTCAAAACAGGACAAATTTTGAGTTCTTGCATGTGACCTTTTAGATATATCTCTTGGGGGCATATTGGTTAAATCAATATTGATTTTATAATGAGCAATGGTGTGCTTAATAATCTGGAAAGTACATACTACATAAATTGGACTGAATTTATGGCACGGTGACACATAAAGCTTGAAAAATAATATTGTTTCAAGGAAGAAAAAAAAACGCCTCAAAAGCAGTAAAAAATTGTATCTACTTCATCTACTGATTGCTATATAATTACTAAAATGTAAGGAATTTTTTTTTCAACTTTAAAGGACTTTTTGTAAAATTAGAAAATTACAAGAGTTCTGGTTAAATCATTATAAATGACAACCGTTAAAGGTTTTTTGCTATTTTTTATAGGTTTCCTAATTTGGGAACATAAATGGGTTAATTTATCACATTTTCTTTCATCCAGTAAGATTCTCTACTGAACAAACCCAGGAAGCATGTTGTGTTTTAATTACCATTTTTATTAGCAGACGTGATTAGTTTTATTCCATCAGCTTTTATTCTCGCTATTGTTATGGTATTTTAGGACACTATAAACAAGCCCTAGGAGTGTCTTGTAAACACCAGCTCAGAGCAGCACACATGGTACTTGTCACTGTGCCCATTAAAGGTGATTAGAAAAATGCCTGTGTAACTTGCCTGGGTGATCAGCACCGCTTAGTGCTGCAACATTGGCTACTGGAATGCACATTTCAACCCATTTTCACCTGACTTGCCACCTCAGTAACCCCCTCGCTGCTCTGTCAGCACTTTGTTACAAGTCAGGGATGAGACTCATATTATAACTAGTAAAAAAAACAAAACACCATATACAGGACGTCGATTTCTTTTCCGATTTTGTAGCATATGACACAAACAGAACATGATATAAAAAAATAAAAAAATAAAAAAATTCTATTACTCAAAATGTCAGAGAAAGCTGCACCTGTTAATCCTATTACCACTCAATTTAAAAAAAAAAAAAAAAAAAAAGCTTTCAGGTCCTTTCTCAGAAGCCTTTGTTCTGCTGCCATAATCCCACAATGCACTGTGACAGTCAGCTTTAGCACCCATGTACTGTCAATGTAGCTGCAGCCCATATTATTAATTACTATTAGTATTTTCACTCCCTTAAACTGGTTTACATTAATATTTACTGCTGTTGCTCTTAATCGATGCAGAGTGAATTGTAGACAAGATTTTTGGTACGTATAGATTTGACTTTGTCAATTAATTTGAAAAATAAAGTAAAACATTTTGCAGAAAAATATAATTTTTTGTATTGGTTTCATAAGGCTATTTTACTGTCAAGGTGATAGACAACATTCTACAACTTTCCTGTAGCAAATCTTACACAGCCCAGTAACATAGACACTTGAAATCTAGATGGGAATATTTGGAGACAATCAAATATTTTTCCTATCCCATATAGACTCTAATGCAAGTATATACAAGAATAGAAACGTAAGTTTGGAGGTGCTAACGTACATATAAATGACTAAGGAAACCGTCATCATTTGTTAGGATTGCTAAACCCTAATTAGTATCTCGTGTATGACGCCTGTCTTCTCTTTTTGAATATGCATTATGAGGACACAAAAAACACAGAAGTTGCCCCTTCATACACTGCTGGCCAGCATATGGTATAGTGGCCTTTGTTAACAGAAAGGCCAATAGTCAGTAGCCCTCGGACTACTGGTCTGTTCAACATATGTTGCCTTCTCTTTTGTTACACCCTGTAATATATTCTGTGTTATGCAAGTCGTTTGTGTGACATTTTTCGGAATTATATATTCAGCTTTGTCGTCACTTGAATATATAAGAATAATGAAGCCCACGCCTTGATTTTCTCTCCTCGTGTTACAGATGTTTGTTGTTACAGATGCATCTAGTTAGTCTTTATGTGTTTTTTTGCAGTCAGTGTTGTTTACCTAGTGGGTGGGAAGCAGTTACTTTGCATAATGTATTGTCATCTGTCAGAGGTTCCCTGGACCATACAGTAGCCATGATTATGAATTCAAGTGCTGAATTGTTTTTAACGTTAAAGTCAAATGGGTGTGAACCTTGACTAAAGTGTCCCTATCCTCCCTTTGTGATGGTCACACAAAAGGCTACCCGTCCTATCTACATCCCCATTCATTCTTCATTGTTTCTCCTCTCGGAGGGCTTCATTTAGTTTCATATATGTGTTGAGAGAACAGGTTTACCAAACGCATATAACGGCAATATATTTATTCTTTTCTGTCTTCACTTGGGTGAAAATAGGAGGAGAAGAAAAGATGAAATATTTTTATTGAAAAGTTGAGTCTCTAAAGAGTCCCCTCATTATTCTACAAATGTCAGGAGACAAGGAACAGTGCAAAGGAAATTCTTTTATGTGTATGAAGCCATCTACTTTATTTTCCCTTCTCTCTTTCCCTTTGTTGAAAGTCTTTGATGTTCACATCTCTGCTAAAAATTTGTTGTCAATTTATTTTAATTTTTTTTGCTCACCAGATAGACCCAGACAGTGATATTGACGCAATACATACATACTCCATTAAAGCCCTGCAGGTCCATATGTGAAATTAATGTAGACTATTTTCTGGTTTTGGTTCTTACTATGTTTTTCACTATTTATTAGCATATTAGCTTTTAAATATCTTCTCAGAATGAATTATTAATTCACTGTACATAATATGGAGTAGTCAGCATAAAAGTGATCAAGCTCACACTAACTAATCCTGCTCAACCATATCTGGCTTTTTAGTTACTGCTTCCAATATAGTTGAGCACCATGCACCAAATAACTGATTTTTTATACTTCTTGGGCATCATTATTATATAATATAAAATCGTGATCCAATTTATTTATATGTCATATACCTCATCATTAAATCATACACTATGCACCATCTACTTCATAATGTACCAAGCAACTTCTACTGCAATATTTAAAAATGCACCATTTACCTATTGTTATATAATGCACCATGTACTATGTTATGACATAGTGCATATTGAACCACACTATTAAATAATGCACCGCCTACTACCTAATGCACCATGCATTATCTCCTAGGTTATTACATGACGCACAGTGCTCCATATTATTAAACAATATCCTTACTACTCCAATATTACATAAATATAGCATTCACCACATTAATAAACAATGCACCATGTAATACTTAATGCACCATGCAACATCTACTATGCTGTTTCATAATGCATGAGTTACTGTGTTATTACATATTACACTATTCAACCCATATTATTATATAATTCGCCATGCATGATCTGCTGTGTTATTACATATTGCACAGAGCACATTACTAGACAATGTACCATGTACAACATAATACTCCATGCAACATCTACTATTTTATAATGTATCAGGTGCTACATAATTACATATTACACTATTCAACCTATATTATTATAATATAATGCACCATCCACTGTGTTGTTACATATTGCATCATGTGCCAATTAATTAATTCCTCCATTGTGCACTATATCAGTATATAATGCATCATCTACCTTTCCTTATACTACCTCCTGCACCATGCAATATTAACTTATGCACCATGCAACATCAACTATGTTTTTTCCATAATGCACCATGTACTATGTGGTTACGTATTACACTACTCAACACATATTATTATATAATGCACCATCTACTATTTTGTTGCCTATTGCATCATGTACCATATTATTAATTCAGGCACTGTGCACCATATCACTATACAATGCACCATCTAGTTTAACATATATTACCTTATGCATTATGCAACGTTTACTTTGTTATTTTACAATTCAACGTGTGCTAAGTTGTTACATACACTACTATTTCACTACTCGACCCATAATATTGTATAATGCACCATCTACTATATTATTACGTATTGCCAGATCATGTGCCTGATCATTATTATGCACCATTTCATTATATAATGCATAATTCAGCTTCCCTTATATTACCTTATGCACCATACATAATTCAGCTTACCTTATGCACCATATGTTATTTTAGAATGCAGCATGTAACATATTGTTCCATATTGCATCATGTCCCAGATGATTAATACAGGCATTATGCACCATTTCATTATATAATGCATCATCTAGCCAACTTTATATTACCTTATGCACCATGCAACATGTACTGTTATTTGATAATGCTCTGTGTAGATATTACACTATTCAACTCATACTACTATATAGTGCACTTCTACTATAGTGTTACATATTGCATCATGTCTTAGATTATTAATACAGGCATTATATATTGCATTATCTTCTATGACATGCACCTTGCATTATTACCTTATGCACCATGCGATGTCTGTGCTATAGATAATGCACTATGATGTTGCATAATGCAGCATACTAATATATTATTGCATATTGTTTGCCCCATGTACTACATTATCAATTGATGCACTATGCATCATGTTTTTACATTAAGCCCAATGCACCATCTTCTACTCTGTTACATAACCTATCTGTACAAACTGCACCATCCACCTATCCATATGCCGAGCACAGCACATAGAAATAATACATTATTCAGCATCTACCAGGTAATCAAATACACAGTATTATTAGATCATGCTCTGTGTACCATGCTTTATCTTGTTTAATGCTCCCCACATCAAGACCCTCATATCTTTTTAATACCCCCAGCATCATGTACCAGGTTACTAAATAATACATTGTGCACCATGCGATATATTATACAGTAGTCCAGGGACAACAATAAGGCCGACACTATGCACAACAGTATTATAATATTCCTGAGCCATGTTATTAAGCAGCTATGACAGAGGTTTATGGGATGACAAGAAGTGAATATAGAATAGAGATATTTGTTTGGGGGTAAAAATTAAAAAATTAAAACCAACTGATGGGTAAAATCATTGGAGATGGCAAGTCGGGTATAGGACATTATGTCCTGTTAGCATCAAATCTGAACCCACAGTGCAGCTCTTCCATTTTGATGTTTCACTTGTGAAAAACAATGAATATCATGCTGAGCTTGTAACCAGCCTGCATGTTGCATGTGACCAAACGTGTCTACTTTTCATTCATTAGCATCCTGACCGTGGTTGACTTGCTTGAATACCCTGTCACTGGAGGCGTCACATTTCTGGAGCCTGCCAGTGTATACCATGTAAAGACAAGTCAAGCGTTCAATGCAAAGTGGCATCAACCCAGAGAATGCTTTTCATATTGTAGGTGATGGTGAAATGTGATTATATATTACCCAAAGAGTTGTATTCAGCGGTGAGGGTGAACCAGTCATCTAATGGGCGGAATTGCTACAAAAAGGGGGTTTCTACTGTTAATGTCATTGAATATTGCTGCAATATATCCACAGCACTGGACAGAGAATACACTTACACCGTTCCCTGCTCCCATTGGGGCTCACAATATAATTACCCCATCTACCCACTCTACTTGCAATTTCATAGGAAGCTGCTAATGTTTTTGGAGTGTAGGTGTGCATTTGAGTAAATGGAGGAAACCTTGCTGAGAACTTCTAGAATTTCTTCATACGCTTAATACAGCCCTAGAGCTTTTATCAGGAGTAGAAAAACAACCCTCCACCCCCTGCAGCTGCTGCTATATTTATAATAATACATGTGCAAACCTATATTATGCACTTGGTAAATACAGATCTCAGTGCACTTGCATGGTCCTGTTATGTACAATTGACTGGGTTGAAGCTGAGAAACTTGTGTTAAATCTTAACATATAATATAGTATAACCACCATGAACTTTGGGTATATTGTTATACAGTTGAATTAGATGTAGACCTTTATATGCAAGCCCCATAATGCAGTATGACAATATTAGGGCAGCTGAGGAATGCCTCCGAGCCTTTAAGAAAAGTGATATGCTTACATCATGTAACACAGACCCCTATATAACTGAGCAAATTATTACATTGTAATTCATCCTTAAAATAGCTCTTTTTTATTGTCCATTCTACATCATAATATGGAAGGGCCATATGGCACCCATAGGGCCACATGTATGAAAACTGTTTAGTAACCGATGGCAAAAAAGTACGTTTTAGACCTAAACAGGTTCATACATGTGGCCCATAATGTTTCAAAGTGACCTACAAGTTTGGTAGTGATTGTACACTGTTTAATGGTGGCTTTACCTAAATCTGTGTTGTTTAGATGGTAATGTAGACAGTAGTAACCAACAAGTTAAAATATTAGGGAACAAATGGGTCCCCATTCTTGAGGGCAAAATACAAGGTATAACTAGCTGTACAAAGTGGTGTAAATAAAATTAATATTGTTATATTTCAGTTGTCATTTGAAAAGGATGGCATGGGAGTAGTCTATCGACAACAACACCAGTGTCTCTGCACTTGTTGTAATGCATGACCTCTCATTTATCACTGCTAGATATGGACATTATTGACCTGTAACATTAGTATCAGAGGAAATCAGTATCCAGTTTTGAAATTATTTATCCTATTATGGTAAGTACTAGGGCTGCCCTTATGTTGGATGGTGCCAGATGCCCCCTTGGCATATAGTGTACAAGTAAGCATACCCTACAGTGCCTTATTATATACTCCATACATTATGTGCCATATGTTGTTCAAGTAACAATTTCATATAGTTTATCCAATAATAACGCTATACATATACCACCATACAGTGCTCAAACAATACCAACCTACAGTGGGCGACTAACAGTTGAATAATACAGCTAAAAATTAACATAAAGGAGTTGCAAGTGCTTGACCATCCTTTGGGCCCATATTGCATGCTTTGCAAACATCCAGGTCATGCACTCTTAGCTCTGGTAAAACATTTGACAGGTCCAATTATAACATAAAATATTGACAGTTAAATGAACAGTTGTCCATCTTACCATGCCCCACTTAGCACAAAGGAAGCAGAGGAAGAAAATTGAGCTTATACATTTCATGCCAACCATCATCATAAGCCTGACCCGTGCTTTTTGGCTGAATTAAAATCAAGAATACAGATAGTATTAATGGCCCTCATCTTCTTTGTTAATTCTACACAGAATAAGGTATTCTAGCTGTCCTACCTTGTATTCAATCATCAGTCGTGGTGGGCTTGAGTGAGTTCATAATGATTCTATTGGTAAGATCTAGACATTGTTCTCTTTGGTCCCATCTCTATTTTTAACTGACCCTCATTTTCCTAAACTAATAGTAGACTACATAACAATTTTACGACAGAACTATAAGACATGATTGTTTTTTGCAACATAAGTGCTAAGAATTACTTCATAACATCTAACCAATCAAGTCTTGTAATTACAAGACAAAAGCTCGGAGGTTGTTACACATATATCTTAATTACTAATTCCACATGGTCCTCCTAGGTGGTATGCAGTAGAAGTGCTTCTTAATCCAGTTGTAATGTACCCAGCAGGGCATGTTTTCCAGATTCTTTCTATTCACAGGTGGAATAATAAGCAGCAGATGTAGTGAACTAATCATTAATTAATGCTCCTGGTAGGGAATCTGGAGAACGTTCTCTGCTGGAGGTGACTTAGGGCAAGGGTTAAGAAGCCTTATTGCAGTCCATAGGAGCCAGGTATCTTATATACTGATTATAGTAGGATTAACACCATTATATTGTCTTGCCACATCAAATATAAACCTACATATATTTTATAGTTTGTCTTATTTCTATACTTTTGTTTTTAACCCTACTTTTTGTATTTTTTTTAGCCTTTATAAACTACGTCGGTGACTTCCAACATTTTACTTAAATGAAGCGCCGGGTGGGGAAGCTAAATTCTCCACTGTTCTTAGTTAGAGCTAAGTTCTGCTTAAATATGGTGACAACTTTGCAAGTCTTTCCTTCTGTAAGGGACAACCATTGAAGCTCCTTTTTTTTGGGAGAACCTTGTCCTTGGTGTTTTAGAAACCGAAGGGTTTTGCTGAACCCTGGTTTGGAGTCACTAGGTCTCGTTTTTCAGTCAATCTATTAGTAATATTTGACAGAAAAAGGCTGTAATTCTTTGTCTTCCTCTGAAGAGCTTTTTCAGGACTTTTTAGAATGAGCAGAGGGAATCTGACTTCTTGCACCTTTGTTGAAGGTGAATGAATGAAAGGTATTAAGTTAGGGGCTTCAAAAAAAAAAAAAGATTTAGAAAATTACTTGCAACAAAATAATATTAACACATATGTAGACATATAAAGACACAGGCACTCGTTTATTGTGGATGTTCCAGAAAATGTCTAAAAAGGCACCAAAAAATGGTGCACTTTTGGCGCAGCATGTCACAGACACATTTAGGGCCACATGTATGAAAACTGTATCGGTCTAAAACTCACTTTCTTGCACATAGCAACTAATCAGAGCGCCTCTCTAATTTTTTCAGAGCACTATATGACATGAAAGGGGCGCTCTGATTGGTTGATATGGGCAACAAAGTGAGTTTTAGACCTAGACAGTTTTCATACCTGTGGCCCTTAGTATGAGCTTTAGATATTTTTTGCACACTTCCTGACATGTTGGTGTGACTTAGCAAAAAATGAGCATGGCTTTGTGGGCATGGCTGATGCTACACACTGGGCCAAACACGCACCAAAATTTTTGCTTAACAACACGGCCCATAAAAGTTGGTCTAAAAAATCTAGAGCTGCACCAAATTTTTCAATCAGCATGAACCACTGTAATAAATTTGGCAGATTTTCAGACAGCCTCTCTAACTTTGCTCTGTCTAACTTTTAGACAGCGATAATAAATGAGGGTCAAAGTTTTAAAATTATGTATACCCCTCCCTTTCCACTACAACCCGGCCCTGCCCTTGGTTAAACCTGATGGAGATAAATATTTGTTCATCTCTACTATGTACAATAACTATGTAAGTGAATGAGAGCTGCAATACCATGCATGGTAAATTCCATATGCACAGCGCTGTTTATGTGTACAGTTTTTGGGCGTAAAAATGTTGAAAACTTTGTTGCACAATTGTGACTTTTTACCCTTCTCTTATCACTTTAGAAGTCCCACAGCCTGACAGATTTACTTTAACTTACTCTGAAATAGAGAAAACCAACAAATATTTAAATGTATTAGGAGACTTATTATTTAAGCACATTTTACATTTAAGATTGCATGAAACATTTCTTTTTTTTAAATACCCCCCAGTGAGTTGCCAGAATACCCGAATACCTTATATAACACTTTTTATACTCATTACCTACAGCAGTGCTTGAAAGTTTATGAACCCTTCAGAAATTTCTATACTTCTGCATAAATTTGACCTAACACTAACGATGATACCCTCCAACATAACCAATTTAAAGCTGTTTAATTTGGAGGAATGAGTTAAGATTCCTAAAATTCGATGTGCGGCACTAATCAACAATTACAGGAAATGTTAGGGCTTGTTCACACGGCGTTTTGGATCCTTTTTACGGATCCGTTTTTGGCACTTGAAAAGCGCATCCGGAAAGCGGACCCGAAAAACGCAGCATTGGATACTTTATTTGAATCCGTTTTAAATGCTTATTCAGTTGTGTTTTACGCATCCGCTTTCCGGATGCGTTTTCTGAATGAAAAAAACCCTCCCTCTCTCCTCCTCTCTCTCTCTCTCCCCCCTCCCCCCTCTCTCTCCCTCCCCCTCTCTCCCTCCCCCCTCTCTCTCCCCTCCTCTCTCTCTCCCTGCCACAGACCCCCCCCCCATTCATTAGATGCCTGCCCCAGCACCTACACTGTCACCGCCCGCGCACCGCCGCTCCCCCACACCTCCGCTGCCGACCTTTCGCTGCCGCCCGCCGCTCACCTGCGCTGGGCCGCCGCCGCACGCCTCCGCTCCCGACCTGTGCTGCCGCCCGCTCACCTGCGCTGCCCCGCCGCCGCACGCCTCCCTTCCCGACCTGTGCTGCCGCCCGCCCCGCTCCCCCTAGCGCTGCTGCCGCCACTCACCCGCCTGCCGCCGCCCCACCTCACCTGCGCTGCCGCCGCCACTCACCTGCGCTGCCGCCGCCACTCACCTGCGCTGCCGCCGCACACCTCTCCAGCGATCCCCGTCCAGTCTCCCAGTGCGCTTTTCGCATTCCCCTTTCAGGATGCAAAGCGCAGCTGATACGTGCCCGGAGTGTGGAGCGCTTTTGGACAAGTGCCAAACGCGGACTCCATTATCTCCTATGGGCTTTCACTTGCGTAAACCGCAATAAGAATTGACATGTCAATTCTTAAAGCGGATGCGAAAAGCGCAGGAGAGCTCTCAAAAGCGCATCGCTGATCTCCCGTGGGAACAGCGATGCGCTTTTGACATTCAACTCAATGTTAATCACACTGACAATTGTTTGATCCGTTTTGCGGATCCGTAAAACGGATCCGTAAAACGGATCACAAAAACGTCGTGTGAACAAGCCCTTAGGATGCATTGATTGCTGCACAGGGGGTCATACCTGATACTAAAAACAAAGGTTCACATACTTTGACCACTTACAAATCTGCGATATTGGTTCATTTTCTTCAGTAAATAAGAAATGTTGTTATTAATTTGTTTGATTTGTTTCTCTTTATCTACTTTTAAGACTTGTGTGAAAATCTGATGTCGTTTTAGGTCCAATTTATGCAGAAATGTTGAATATTCTGAAGGGTTCAGAAACTGTACATGTATAACAATGTTGTTGACTAAATGGTATTTTTGGCAATAAAGAAAAGGTTTGCTTTCGGTAAACTTGTGCTTGAATATAAGATAATATAATTTACCACATTTCCTTTATGTCCGTCTATGACCCCAATTGCTCCATTTGCTAGCAAGACATTTCAGGCTATAAGGGGGAGACACTGCTGTTAAATCAGATCATCTGCCTGATAAGTGCTGTATATAGACACAACTGAATGGAAAAAGAACAGAGGAGCTGTCATGGTGACAGCCATCATGAGAGCTGTAATAGAGTAATTAGGTAATAGATGTACATTAGGGAATTGATGTATATACCTTTGCTTGAAAAGAACAGTAAACCTAACCTCTTTCGATTGGCATTTCTTGTGCAATTAAATACAGTCTTTGCTATAATTATTAACTGTAGTATTCTTCAATAGGATTACTGATAGCAGGTTGGAAAGAAAGATGTCTGCCTTGATGATCACTAACATATGCCACCTTTCTTCCACATTTGTGGGGGTTCCAGGCATTTATATCCTATCCAGTGGGACATCCCTTATAGCTTTAGTGTTACTTAAAGGGAATCTGTCACGGTGATCATGCTATCTGGTCTGCAGGTAGTATGTCATACAGCAGGAGAAGCTGAAAGATTGAAATCTAATTTTATTTGGAAAGATTCAGTAAAACTTGTCTTTTATTCATTTTGATTTACTACTTGTTCTGAGTTAAGGAGTCCAGTGGGCGGTCTCATCAGTGATTGACAGCTGTGTCTGTATGTGTATACAAGGACTGTCAATCACTGATAAGTCCACCTGCTGGAGTAAACTAAATGAATGAAATACAAGTTCTACTAAATCTTCCCCTACAAAACTATGTAACAATCTGCTCAGCTCTACATATGCTGCCAGCAGATCAGATAGCATGTTCAGTGTGACAGATTTTTTGGATGGTGATGTCAGGTGACTCATGCAGCCAGTCAACAGCTGCAATGGTGACATCCCATTCAAAAGACCGGAAGAAAACAGAAGAATGAAGATTGTGCAATGCTAAGTCCAAGATGAGGGGGGAGGTGAGTATATATTTTTTTTTATAGGCCAGCAGTAGCCTAGTAAAAAAAAAAAAATAGATTAACCGGACAACCCCTTTCAACATAAACAAAGGTATTGGAAGATGATGTTGCACCTTGATAATCCTGGTAAATATTTCTCATAGGAAACTCTGGATAACATGGCCTTGTCATTATACTGCTATCGTGGCCATTATAATGATTCAATAGTTTAATTGATTGAGACATTTTAATGAATACGTACTGTGTAGAAGAAGTAGCAAGTACATAGTATTCTTCACCTGCAAATGCTCGAAGGTTTTATTGACCACGTATCTGCAGCTGATTATATAAGTGCTCAGGTGATTCTAGTGGCTCCAGTTGTGTGCTGGGTAATGTTTGTATAGCATATATACAGCCTAACATATGTTGCTTCACAGAGTTACCCTACCTTGTGACAGATTCATTGGGAGGCACCCAATGATCTATGTATGTCTTTAGCTCCAATCCAAATATAAACATGTTAGTGGCATTCAGTGTGAACTGTGAAATGATGAGAATTACATTCAAAATGCCTCTATTTAGCTACATGTACAAAGACAGTTTTGTTTTTTTACAAACAGTAGGCAATAATACTTTACTGTCTGGACATTAATAGACAGTTGGCAGGTAATTGTAGATGATCAGGAAACTTTTACTGTCCAGGGCTCTTCTCTTGTTCAGCCACTAAGCTGGAGATGAAAGATGAAGTTTTTTATTTAAATAGTAACATATTAGATAAGGTTGGAAAAAGACACAAATCCATCGATTCCACAGTTGATCTAGAGAAAGGCAAAAAACCTCTATGAGGCCAATTGTCCCATACAAGAGGAAAAATTCCTTCCCAACCCAAAATATGGCAATTAGAATAAATCCCTGGATCAACGTCCTATCTTTAGAATCTAGTCCTCATACCCTGTAATATTATATTTTTCAAGAAAAGGCATCTAAGCCCCTCTTGAACAAGCTCCATAGTGTCACCACCCGTACAGTAAAGAATCCCCATCTGTGGTGGGGGTGAAACCTTCTATCCTCTAGATATAGAGGATGCCTTCTTGTCGTTGTTATAGGCCTAGGAGTCATGCGAGAGATGTGTGTACAGACCTTTCACATATTTCCACATGTTAATTACATTAGCCCTAAGTTGACTTTTTTTAAAGCTTAATAACCCCAAATGGGATAGTCTGTCCCGGTATTGAAAGTCACTCACTCCCTTTAACAATTTGGTTGCCCACCTCTGCATCCTCAGCTATGTCCATTTTATACACTGAGGCCCAAAAATGTATACAATATTCCATATGTTGTCCCCGCAATAATTTGTAGAGAGGAAAACATATGCTCCTGTCATGAGTCTCTCTATGCCTCTTTTTATGCAACCCTTGATTATATTTACAATGACTTTTATTCAAGGTCACTACTGGAAAATGTCAGGACCTCATACACCTATATAGTCTGGTCCCTTGTTATGGTTTTGACTGCTGTCTGCTTTTTGCTGGAGCTGCTAGTGGTGTCTGCTGTCTAGTATAGGTGTGGCTGTTTCTCCTGGGGATGGAAGTCCAGCCACCAATCTGACCTCCTAAATGGTGGCCCTCCAGTTCTTCATAGTAGCAGGGTGATGCCACATTTATGTGCTAGGTGACTGTATACACAGTAATGCTTAGACCTACTTCCAGCATCAGAGTAGACTACTTACTACATTTGCGCTTTGGTTTTGGAATTTGTCTTATTATTGAGAGAAGCTTTTAAAGTATTGTTCTCATAGATTTCTGTGGGATGTCATATGTCTGCCTATTTTATATAGTTATAGCTTAATGTATGCAATAAATATATTACTGGTCATATTAGAATTGTGCATATGGAGCAAGTGGATACAAACACATAGCGTCCATTTGCATGCAATTAAATCTGTTTGGAAAGTTAGGGTGGGTTCACGCATTCAACTTTTGGGAGCAGTTTTTGAAGGCAAAACCAAGATTGGATTTGGAACAAGGAGAGGTCTTAGAGCCTCATTTCATATAAGGCTCTGAAAAAAATGAAAGGGAAGCTGGGATTGGTTGCTATGGACAACAAAGATAGTCTTAGATCTATACAGTTTTCATACACAAAAGTCTGACACTTTTTTATAAAAGTAGAGCATGTGGGTATAATATAGATCAATCCACAAAACACATTTCCAGCACTCACTTTCCTTGCTTTTTCAATGCTTCACATTTTTCCATCATTCACATAATATCAGCGTATGGGACGTGTTTGGCTCATCCTCCTGCCCTAAATTTTTTTCAGTTTCTTTTGTGGATTGTTTTCCTTAATATGTATCTTTCAATTATGATCCAATATAGTCAAGCACACTCACTCAGCTATCCTCAGAACTCCCATAGAAATCAATGGGGAGCATTTCTGCAAGCACCGCCCTCTTCATTCTGCAACATGCTCAGCTCGTGACTAGCTACAAGCCGACCTGTAACAAGGAAGTGGCCTTATGGAAACACTGCTTTAAAAAAAATAAAGTTTGTCTGGCAAGACACAAGCCCCATGCAATTTTTTGGATGGAAATATTAAATAGCTATGGCACTTCGGGGATGAAAATGAGAGTGCAATTGTCAAAGACGACTTTGTTAGGAAGATGTTAAGGTGTTCTTTTTATTTTCTAGAAACAGCACCACTCTTGTCCATGGGCTGTGCCTGGTATTGCAGCTTATCTCCAATAATTTGAGGTGCAATACTAGTCACAGGCCATAGACAGGAGTAAAACTGTTTCTGGAAAGAGGCAATTCTTCTTTTCTTGTCCTGGACAATCTCTTTTAATCTGCACAATGTGCCTTGCACACATATCGGGCTGTGCTGCTGTTACATGTCCAAGAAGCAAAAAAAGAGACAACAGTCTCAAAACCAGCTCACCCTGATTCTTACAGACATAGGAGTCCCGACCTGACAGATGTCCTGGAAAGGAGAGGGCAGCCCCAGAATATAAGTGTACAAAAAATAATGGCCGTCAGTGTGGGCGCAATTCTTTGTCTTATGTTTTCTCTGTATTTTTAATGATGGACAATAAAACTTTTTGGATTTTGATATCTTTGGACTTTTCCTGCACCTGGAGATGCTGGATTTTTTTCTACTATCTTTTGCTTTTTACATGTCGTTACATCAAACAGTCCTCCCCCGTGGCCACATTGTGGGCACATGGCGGCACTTCTATTGCACCTCTCATTATAAGAACACACACGTGCCAAGTCTTCTTCTTTTATCTACATGTCACTAAGTGTATAAAAGACAAACTAGTTATCAATGTGAGAAGCACTGTCCTGTTTCCAGAGTAGTACACACATATCACATCACCTAGCTTTTCCCCATCTCATAGCAATAGGGAAATATCTTCCAGACAGGATTTTTTAAATACTTGATGTTAGTAGGAAACCAATAGATGGCTTTAGCTCCTCTATGGATCAGTGTGCAACCACCTGCCTTTAGTCTCCTAAAGTAATACAATAATAGTGAAACTCAAATATATAAATCTGCAACAGTAAACATAGATGGTAATCTGTCCGCTCCAGTGAAGCGCCTTTCAGCAGTGTATTACAAGTGAGAGTCAAGCTGAAATCAGCTTAGCATTTAAACAATAGGATTATACATACTGGAGAGAGGATTGCTAATTAAAGGAGAGATTGGTAAGGGGCTAAGGACGGTCCGCTGAGACACTCCACAGGCTTTATAGCTAAAATGTGACAGGATCAATCCTGCTTAAACCACAGCACAGCTGACAGATCTAGATTGGCTAAAATTGTATCGGGTAACTTACCTTCTCACCCACTTCTCCTTCTTATATGTGTTAAAAAATCCCTAACTAACCCACATAGTCCTTTAGATCATTGATACCAAAATCCAGTTCTCAAGAAACAGATCATATCATGAGGATTTTCTATAGAAAACCCCCTTTCTAATTATTGATATAGTATGATTAATTAAATTACCTGTGCCTTCACGTATTGTCTCATTAACCTATTGGGGTTTTCAAGAGAACGGAGCCTTTTAGACTTATTAGTTATTTCTTTTTGCGCACCATTAATTAAAGTTCGCTGTACAACCAGAGGGGTTCAAATACATAACATGAGCCCAGGACAAATAAAATATAATAAACACTAAATAACAAAGTGATACAGAAGGGGAGAAGACCCTGCACTCGAGAGCTTACAATCTAGAATGGAGGAGGTAGACAATAGCGGAAGGACGGAGATGTGTGTATTATGGTGTAGGAGCAGCAGGTTTATTGTAAATTGTAGCCTATCCTGAAGAGAGGGATAGTCAGGTTACTTTTGAAAGCTTTAAAGGCGGAAGAGAGTCTGATGTGTTGGGGCAGTGAGTTCCAGATTATGGGGGATGCACAGAAGAAATCTTGGAGATGGCTTTGTGAGGAGCTGACAAGAGAAGAGCAGAGGAGAAGGTCCTGTGAGGATTGGAGATTGCATGAGAGGAGGTATCTGGAGATTAGGGTAGAGATCTATGGGGGACAGGTTACGGAAAGCCTTGTACGTCATGGTTAGTACATTACATTTATATAGTATGCTCCATGGGCGTAACTAAAGCAATAGCAGACATAACAACTGTTATGGGGTCCAGAAGATGTGGGACCCACTCGCGTCCAAAAATGTTAAAACTTTTTGCAAGAAATCTAGAACTATTATGTGACTTCTTGTATATACTATGTGGCGTTATTATCCATATAAGTAAATATTGCTACTTATGCTGCCACCTCAGTTTTCTGTCATTTGGTAGTTGGTGTTCACTTAACTTTGTTAAGGAGCCCTATGAATTCTAGTTGCCTATCTGGTATACTAGGACCACAAAAATCTGGGTGATGTGTAATGGTATGGACTGTTGAAAGAGCCAACATGTTTTATGCGATTCAAGTCACATGTAGGACTGGGACAAGGTATTCTGGTGCCCTGGGTAAGTATGGCACCTAGCACTCCCC
This sequence comes from Phyllomedusa bahiana, assembly GCA_025379985.1. Lineage (NCBI taxonomy): Eukaryota > Metazoa > Chordata > Amphibia > Anura > Hylidae > Phyllomedusa > Phyllomedusa bahiana. The sequence goes on from JAODAL010003156.1 coordinate 110,012, forward strand.
CAATGGAAAACTCAACCCACCTCATGTCTACTTGCATCCCCTTCCTGCCTGGGTTGAAGTGTCACCCTAGGCGATTGCCTAGCTTCGCCTACCCGTTGTCCCGACCCTGATCACATGGCTTTGTTTTCATCATTTTCCAATGCCTTACATATTTGTTACATTTTTTAAATAAAGTATGAAGCTTGAGGTTCCACGACAAACTCAAAACCTAAGGGTCCCTTAACTTTAAAACGTTATGTATAGCATAGGGAAGAAGGATCCCTTGTATCCTCTTTGGCTAAAAGACTCAGTTGTGGCCACAACATCTGCACTCCATATAGTTACTCCCCCAAATAGGACTTTTAATGAGTTGTTTACTTTCCTAATGACATACACATATGAGGCAGAATCTGTAACAGGGCCCTCCATCTACCATGTTCCATTTTTAATCCTTGTGTCTTCTTATTTGGCAGAGTGGCCTTAAGCATCATGGCTGAGGTGCAGTTTTCACCTCTTCACTTCCATATATTCACTGCAATGTATGTAATTGCTAAGGTGATGCTAAGATGAAAGTTTGGGTAAAGTTGGGGTAATGATAAACTCTTAGGGCCACATGTATGAAAACTGTTTAGGTCTAAAACTCACTTTTTTCCCATAGTAACCTATGGGAAAAAAAGTGAGTTTTAGACCTAAACAGTTTTTATACATGTGGCCCTTACTGGTTGTACTGCACTTGATGGCATAGAGCACCTGGTATGAAATTTATAGGGATTATTAATTAAAAAAGAATAAAACCATTCTCGGGTCCTGAGTGCAGTGATGTGCACAGGTCAGCTTAAAAAGGTTTTGTTTCTCCTTATGTGAGCAAGACAATCAGGGTTTTCCAATTGTCATGTAAGGTCTTTCTTATGCAAGGCTTGGCCTCTATTCCCTGTAGAGCTTTCCAGCCTTACCACTGGGACTTGGTCGCCTTGTGCTGATTGACCTGTTGTCTACACATTGATTTCCCCTCTTTTTCTCTAGTGTAAGGACGCCATCTGAACAATAGGCCAAATGGACTAAATGTTGCTGACTTTTTTTTTCAATGTCTGTCATAAGTGACCATGATGTGAGAGCTACAAGATCAGTTAGTTATTTAATTGACTATTCATAATGTAATTCAAAACTATAAAATAACAAAAAAAAAAAAACTCTTTACTAAACATGATTTCCTCCAACAATTAAATTATTTCAGGACTTTTCAGGACAAAGGTATTTAGAAGAATACAAAAGTAAGGCAAATAATAGCATAGAAGAGATAAGAGTTCAGCCAAATTCTCTAGTTTTTCTGGGAATGTTTCCATTAAAATATATGACGTAGCTGAAAGTCTATGAGAAAACGTTCTAATTTTCCTTTATTGCTTAATATAATAACTTTTAGAAGGACCAATGACAAGGACAAGATATATATTAATGTTTTCCTCAATTTACTGTTACATTAAAAAGGTTGTCCCATGTGGATGACCTTTTCTTCAGTGAAGGACATACTGGCGATCAGCTGAGTTGAATCTCCAGTAGAAGGCTACACATTGCTCATTTTTATATTGTGAGGGACATGGCTATAGTTAACCCCTTCTGAATGGATGGCTTAAATGGCTTACAAGGAGATCGGGGCACAAAATATGCTAATGAACAAACTAGTCAGCCTCCATGAAACCACTTGCTTCCTCTAACGCAGTATTATTATGGTACATGTAAAATGCCTTAATTTAAAGTGTTTTGCCCAGTGCAATAGTTACGTGCACATTTTGGTTTAATCTGCAAAATGGTGAGCACTCTCTATATGTTTTACAGGGGTGAACATGTCATATTTACAGCCTTAGGGTCTGTTCACACGATGAACTGCAGCGCGTACAGTATGGGCCGCAGTACATCGGGTGTTTAGGGAGCTCGTGCCAGCACGAACGTACTCCCGCGGCGGGGGGGGGGGGGGGAGGCGGCTTCCCACCAGCCCCATAGACATGCATTACTCACGGCGCCTATTCGCCGCAAGTAATTGACATGTCACTTAACTCCCCGCACGTACAATATGATCATATTGTATGAGCGGGGAGAGGAGGCGTAATCCATAGTTCTCTATGATAACTATGGAATACCGTAATTTCGACGCGCATCTCACACGTATTAGAGCGCAAATACGTGCCAAAATATGCACCAAAATTACTCCATGTGAACATACCCTTAGAGACCCAGTAGGCAAAAAGGGGTCCATTGCCATTTTAAAGTTGCAGTCCACTAGAGTGCATGTAAGAGACTGAGCTGTTAAATTGGCTGCCTTATAATTACTAGTGCATTGCTAGAAAAACAAACAGGGTTGTGCTGTGAGTTATTGTGAACCACGGGCCATATGCTATTTTAGCTGACTGTGTCTGCCATTGATATTTTATATAATGATAGTCAGGGTTGGACATAGTGCAGCCTGTACAATTGCACATAGGCCTGGGAGGCATGGATCCCATTCTTCCTCTAAAAGCAGCTTCCTACAATTACATTGTAGACAAGGACAGAGCTATTAAATTTTATGAGTTATTGGTGGACTGTAACAGTCAGAGGGTTTTTATGCTGATCTATTGTAGATCAACCCATAAACTGTTCTAACATAGCAGCCCACATGCTCATCTAGCATGTTGGCCAATATACTAACTAGCATGGCAGCCCATATACTGTTTAAGCATGGCAGTCCGTATACCTTTCTCGCATTGTGGCCCATGTACTATTCTAGCTGGCAGCCTGTATATTGTTCTAGCATGGTAACTCGTATACTGTACTAGCATGGTGGGATATTTACTTTTTTCCTTGGCGGCACATATATATTTCTAGCATGGCGGCCTGTATATTGTCGTGTCTAGTGTATGTCTGTCTTTTTGGAAATGGATCAGTGTATAGGTGGAAATATATAACAAATATAATTTTTAAAGCTTCATTTGGGAATTAACTTGACTGACAAAACTGCGTGGCCAGTAACAATGTTATCCATTATTAATATTATCAATGTTAAAGGGGATGTCCACCTCATTAATAATAGCTCCCGATTCCAGCAGCGCGTCTCTCCGTTCTTCTGTTGACATGCTGTTACTTCTGGACGGGGATTTCACCGCTGTGGCCTCTGACTAGCTGCAGTGGTCACTTGTCCCTTACTTATGTCCAATTTAGAGTTGTTCACTTCCAGCACAATATTTCCATGACTTTTTAACGAGGAGGACAACCCATTCAATAGCTGCGCGATTTTGCTGAAGTTGGCTGGCACATCTGTGCAGCCAGTAACCAATCCAATTAACAACACAAGTGCAGCGTGCCACATGTGGATTGTGGTCATATGGGAACCAAATTCTGACCATGGCACCACCTCTCCATGTATTTCCACATTTCTGTACTATTGGGATATGTTGGGGCTTAAAGTTGAATTGGTGAACATGCAGCAGAAATTTTCTAGATGGAAAACCGAGCATGCTGTACATTTTCAAATCTGTGCCATGCTTATTCTGTCGTAAGAGTACTGTGGAATTTTCACTGTGGATTTCATTCCTTCAGTTTATAGTGGTAAACACCACAATGAATGTGCAGTGAAATCTTCATGTGCTTTGGGGGGATTTTGATGTGGATTTGCAGCAAAATCTGCAGCAGAAAACTTTAGCCACAGCTGAATGTACCCTAAAGGTATGTACACATGAGGGATTGGTCATGCGGAACAAAAATACGTAGAAGCCTCATGTAATGTACTAGAGATTCAGATTTTGTAATTTAGACTTGGATTTTCTACATATAGTTTTAAAGACAGCCAAATAAAAAATGGTGTGGAATCTGCTGCGCATCCACATGCTAATCCACATCCAAATAGTTTGGCATGGATTTTCAGCTTCCTACATATGTCAGTGAAGAGATTTAGCATGGACTCCTCACAGACTCCATGAAGAATCCACATCAAGAACTGACATTTCACATCTGCATTGGAGAATTCTGCATCATCAGCACTGACCACAGATTTCCCTGCGAGATCAATGGGGAGATGATTTCATGCAGATTTTGACACAGAATTCTTAATAAGAACATACCCTTAAAGCTTGGCTGCTTTTATTGTCCACATGGCCTCCATTTTTACCCTCCACTCATACTGACGCTTATCAATGTATTACACTGCACTGTAAATGACTCACCAGTGCAACATTGTGCTACTACTTGTAAGAAATTATGTGATTATTTTTTTTGTTCCAGAGGAATAAGAACCCAGCTAATGTTTGATGTTTATAATTGGCATCGCTGACGGCCTCCAGGCAACAATTTATTTTAATTAATATCAATATTGCACGCTTTGTCTTTTAAATAGCTGGAATACACAGTGGTTCCAAATGAAGCCATTCCAGACAAAGCAATCACAGAGAAGCGTAATACTAACTTTATGCTGCAATAACCTTTATTCTGTTCGGTCATTGAAACTTTCATAGTGAGAAGTAACTGTATATTCTACAAAGTATTTGTACTTTGTAAAGGTTTCTCTTAGTGTTTAGCTCTGATTTTCCTCAGGTCTGTGGAACTGGATTTGAAGGTGCACAGCTTCATTAACCCCTTCCAAACAGCTGGTAAAAATAATATGGCTCTAAGCTCTTCGCCTTCCCATAACATTTTTATTTTTCCACCTACCTAGACATATGAGAGCTTTTATTTTGTGGGACCAGATGTAGTTTCTAATGGAGTCATTCATCATAGCATAGAATATACTGAGAAAATGAAAAAAAATTCTAAGTGGGGCAAAACGTGAAAAAAACCTACTTGTGCCATGTTTGTGGGTTTTTTTTTTTTTTTTTGTTGTTCACTCTTTAGTACAAATTATGTGTTATCTGTATTCTGCAGGTTGATACAATTCCATATGTATTTTTGTAATGTTATAATCTATTTTTTAAAATTTTCACCGCAATGCCATTTTCTGTGACCAATAACTTTTTTCTACTTTTGAAGGGGCATTTTTTGCGGGCTGAAGGGTACTTTTTATTGGTACAATTTTGGGAAAGATGCAACTTTTTTTCCAGTTTTTATGGGACGTGCAATGACCAAAAAACCCCCACAATTTTGCCGTTTGGATTTTTTTTTTCTTCTCTGGTGTTTGGTATCCAGGGTAAATGATTTTATATATTAATAGATAATACTTTTACAGACTCAACAATACCAATTATGTGTAACTTTTTTATTACTTATTGTTTTTATTTGTAAAATGGCAAAAAGTGGGTGATATGAACTTTCAATATTTTTTATACTTGACCACTATTAGTACACCCTTCTGAATTGTATAAACAATACAAAAGTATATATAAAAGACAGCGGTTCCAGAATTTCCGACCTGAGGCAGGAAGTGTTAGGCTATGTTCACACGGCTTAATTGCGGGACGTAATTACGCCCCGCAATTACGCCGTGTGGACGGGGGCGGGGCGGAAGCGGGGGAGTAAGCGGGGGGCCGGCACTTCGCCGGCCCATAGACAGTCATTGCTAGCGGCGCGTATACGCCGCTAGAAAGTGACATGTCAATTATCTCCCCGCCCGGCGGCTTCGCCGGGCGGGGAGAGGAGACGTAATCCATAGTTCTCTATGAGAACTGTGAATTACCGTAATGAATGGGCCGTTTTCGGCCCGTAATTGGCGCACTTCGGCGCGTAATTACGGACCGAAATACGGCCCATTTTAAACCGTGTGAACATGCCCTTAGAATCGTATACATGGTGGTGATGGAAGGCATCATAAGGCTTCCAGCGACAATTGTAACAGATCGACAACACACGACCCTATTTCTCTTTCAATTAGATGCCGTGGCCATGATTGCTGCAGTGTCTAAGGGGTGAAACAGCAGAGAACAAGGCCGGCTCCATTCCCTGATGTTACTGACGGGTTTCAGCTGCAATTAGCAGCTGACAAGAGCCTTCTTTGTAGTGGGATTGCGGAGTAATCCCGCTAGATAGAACTTTACCAGTATTCAGGAGCCACTTCTCTATGCAAACAAAGTAGTGCTGCACTCCAGATTTGGGTATGGCTAATTCTGCCTGATCTGAATTTTGCCGGCGATGCCAGGAAAATCATGCCACCAATCACCACCTTTTCTCAGATAGAAAAAAGGAGTGTATCATTTACTGTTTGCATATACTTCCTGTCTGTTAAAAAGATGATTGATGATTTTACTGCCACCAATAGCAAATTTTGGATTATATCTATAGCGCAAAAGAGCATGCGCAGATTGAGCTGCAGTGTGCTGCTCCACACATGCTCAGACAGTACTCTGTAATTGTAATTATTGATGGGAGGAGGAACAATATGACCAGAAACAAAATCATTTTAAATTTAAAAACTGAAAAACAACTTTATTTGACCACTTTTGGGGTAGATGCACAGGACTGGAAAGAGCAGGAAGGGAAAAATTGCTAAAATGTTGAGTTTATTTTATGGAGTGTGGAGCCTTCATTTTATGACCAGATACATAGTTTTCAATGACAAGCTGGAAATACTAACACTAGCTGAAAGAAAGAAACAAACAAAGGGGTTCAACTAGTTTTGTGCAGATCTTTCTCTTTTCGATTTGACATCAATTGGACCAAACATGAAAAAACTATTTAGGTTTGAGGCATCTTGAACACAAATTTTTTAACTCCGTCCCTATCTCTAACTCTAACTGCAACCTTAACTCTAACCCTAAATTGGAATTAGAGTTTTTAGGCCAGAAGTGATATCAGAGCTGACTTAGAGTTACGGTTACAGTTACGATTAGAGAAGATTCTCTAGTGATTTAGTGATAGATGAACTAAATGTGTGTAGACTAGTGAGAGATTTCAGCTCTGAAGCCTACTGAAATGTGTACAGTTCTGAATACAGTACGTGTGGTGCTTTTTATAAAACTATTGCGGTTGTATTAAAAAAAAAATGAACTTGATTTGAGTTCTCTAAGAGGAAATAATGAGAAGAAATCCATATTTTATAACAAATACCCAATTTTAAGAACCTCGAAACATATTTACATAATAGACTACATTTATTAATTTATTAGTCTAAAATTATACCAAGATTACAATTTTACCCCCAAAAAAAGTGGTAAATGTATGCATATGTCAGGATTATTGGTTATAAGTAAAAATGTAAAGTATCAGACTGCTCCATATGTACCAGGTTTATTACACAAAAGTATTCACCTCTTAATAAGTAAGGCACACATTTTTCAATTATGCTTTTAAATTTTATTGTTGCAGAATATATTAATACATGTATTCAATATATAGGGACAAGTTTAGTAGCCCTTTTTAACTTTTTTTTAATGCTACCCCAAACCATTTGTATACAGCCTGTACAGTGGCACCAGAGTCCCTAGAGTTTTGTATTATAGACCAGTAGCTTGTGTGCCACCATGTGGGGCCTCAATATTCTCCTATACAGCATGTAAAAAACCTCCATATATAATTAGTATGATAAAATGTATGAGTCAATAGCAATCTATAGGTGCAGAATAATGAAGGTTATTCCACATGCTGTTTCACAGAGCCACAGGCAGCTTCAGACACACATTTCCTGATTAGCCTGTGAATGATTATTAATAGCAGTGATTGGTATGTCAGCTATGCTATTCCTAGCTTTTCCTCTTACAGTGACAGGACTGCAGGAGATTTATAATCTGTAGTGCACAACGCAACAGAGCTCTTAGGCTTAAAACTTGTTATAAATTTAGGTAAATAAGCTTCTGTGCTAGAAATTAGACTCAGCAGGGAGTGACTCACCATGGTTAGACAACAACTTGGGGATCAATCAGATAAAAGAGCAAGGAGAGTTGATCAGTAACCTAGAGAAACTTGTGTACACTTGCAGCAGATAAAATCTTTTAGCTCTTGAACAAAGCAAAATCAAAACAGCAATGTATTTGGTAAATGTCTTCATTTACCTTTCCCTAAATGTTAAAAGCCAATCATTGTAGCAAGAAAACCACTTTAAGTATCTGTAGATAGTAAGCCCTTGTGGGAAGGACCCTCTCTCCCCCTGTTCTAGTTTGTTGGTCTTATGTATTTAGACTCCTTGCTAAGGTACAACACCCTGAAATTAAAAGCACTTTAAAATAAATAATAATTATAATACCATGTGCATAAGCCATACTGATGTGTAGAACTAGAGCAATTGCCAAGAGTAACCACAAAGTTGACTTTTATGTTTCCACTATTATAAAATGTGAATTCATTTTATGTTACCGATTATTTTGTAAAATAAAGATATGTAAGGAAGGTTAATTGAGGACCACAAACCATGGTTCCTCATAACTGGCCATTATACTGTAGAATAATTTAGTTTGGTGTTATTTGTCTACTGATTTACAGATCAGAATGACAAGGAAAGGCAAAGTGCCCAAAAAAGACAATGGATATGTAGAAATTGAGACGAGTCTTGTGATGGTCAGAATCCGACTTGGAAAGTAGCACAGATGGTCTGTTTCCTATCTGTCACAGAGAGGATGCACATCTGATGAAGTGGGTGTCTGTTGGAACGTTTAAAGAGGATAACACCAAATGTGCATATATGATGTATTTATAACTAAAATATATGTCTATTAACTCTATTAGGTGAAAATAGGAATAATAATACAGGATATCAGTGAAGAGAAGGACACCCTCATTGTACTACTCTGCTAGGATAAAGATGTATCATGGCTGTGGCTTCTTATTATTTGTCCTTGGGGTTTATCAATGGGACTATTATTGGATTTATCAACCTCCTGTGGTCATAATATCAGATATTGGGCATTTGATAGTAGAGCAGTGGTCTCTAGCCTGTGTCAAAACTATGCCTACCAACGTGCCACAAAAACTACTGGCTGGGAGTTGGAGTTGTACAACTGCTGGGGAGCCGTTTTTTTTTATAGTGCTCTTATTTAAAGAGATATTAAATGGGGTGTACCAAAAGTCTAAAATTAATTTAAGGCGTTAAGGGGTGAAATCAAACAGAAAAAAAGTTGTTTGGAGATTATATAAAATAGAAATAAAAACCCTCGCCTTTTAAACCCACCTGATCCATCACCACTGCTGCCCCTGGTGATCCCATCCAATGACGTCACGTTCCTGGTTTACGTGACCCTGCAGCTATTCACGGGCCGCAGATGTCTTCTTAAATACACAGTGCATGACCACTGAGACCTGTGATTGGCTGCAGCATTATGTGAGCACATGGTGATGTCATCAGTGGGCGCACTGGCACCTGCGTCGGTGCTAGAACAAGTGGGTTTCAAAGGTGAGTTTTCTTTTCTATTTTACATAGTCCCCATAAGGCTGATGAGCAGTTTTAAATACTGGAACAACCCTTTAAAGCATGCTCAAAGTTCTAATTTTGCAGCAGCTGGAGAGTCTAAGGCTATATTCACACGGCTTAACTGCGTGACGTAATTATGCCCCACAATTACGCCGTGTGGCCGGGGGCAGGAGCGGGGGAGGGAGCGGGGGGCCGGCACTTATCCGGCCCACAGAAATTCATTACCAGCGGCACGTATACGCCGCTGGTAATTCACATGTCAATTATCTCCCCGCCCGGCGGATTCGTCGAACAGGAAGAGGAGACGTAATCCATAGTTCTCTATGAAAACTGTGGATTACCGTAATGACTGGGACATTAGCAGCCCGTAAATTGCGCACTCCGGCGCGTAATTACGGACCGAAATACGGCCCATTTTAAGCCGCGTGAACATGGCCTAAGGTTTTGGATGAGGTTTTCGGAGTGTTTCCTCGCCCAAAACCTCGTCCTAACCACATCAAAACCTCGCCTGAAACAAGCTTCTTCAGATGAGGTTTTTGACGAGGCTTTGATCAGGTTTTGATCAGGTTTTGGATCAGGCTTTGGATCAGGTTTTCGACGAGGTTTTCACCCATACAAATTAATAGCCAGGACAAAAACCGCGGTGAAAACCGCGCTAAAAACCGCACCGAAAACTGCCTCTAAACCGCGCCTACAACACGCTTCAAGAATTGACATGACACTTCTTTTTCATTGCTTCCAAAGAAGCATGTAAAAACCTCGTCATGTGTGAACTACAACGAGGTTTTACATAGGAATCAATTAAATGAACTGGGGGCGTTTTGGAAGCATTTTGGATGAGGTTTGGGGCGAGGTTTTCGGAGCGTTTCCTCGCCCAAAACCACTTCCAAACCACATCAAAACCTCGCCTGAAACACGCTTCTTTAGATGAGGTTTTTGACGAGGCTTTGATCAGGTTTTGGTTCAGGTTTTGGATCAGGTTTTCGACGAGGTTTTCACTCATACAAATGAATAGCTAGGACAAAAACCGCGCCAAAAAACCACACTGAAAACCGCGCCTAAGCCGCGCCTTCAACGCGCTTCAAGAATTGACATGACACTTATTTTTCATTGCTTCCAAAGAAGCGTGTAAAAACCTCGTCGTCTGTGAACTACAATGAGGTTTTACATAGGAATCAATTAACTGAACTGGGGGCGTTTTGGGAGCGTTTTGGATGAGGTTTTGGGCGAGGAAACGCTCCAAAAACCTCGTCCAAAACCTCGTCCAAAAACGCCGTGTGAACATGGCCTTAGACTGCTGGGTTAGAGCAACTTTGCCCCAGTCCTCTTTTAGAGCTAGCCAACAGCTGATCATTACCAGTTATGCACCATAAAACCGGCATCATGGTGCCTATTACTGAGCAGCAATGCTAGTGGTATGGCGCATAACTGCTGAGGTGACTCATGTAGCAGCTGGTTATAGGAAAACACTGTGAAGACTGCTGGAGCATCCGCTCTGGTTTGGCAGATGATAGGAGTACTTAGTAGTATTCTATTTCTTATTTTATAACTGTTTTTTTTTTTAAAGATCATATGAGCCCTTAAAGGGGTTTTGCCACAATCTAATGTTGATGTTGGATCCTCCAAAATGGGTATTTAATTAAATATATGTCATTAAAAAAGTGAATCATGTGAGAGCTACAGCCTGACTTACATGCCCTTGGTTTCCTGACAGTTTACATTAGATACGACAAGAAGCTGACAGGAGCTGATCTGGCCGCACTTGCGTGTTTGCACTCCTTATCTGATGGCAGGGAACATGAAGGAGCTTTGAAGGGGCTGGGGAGAAAGATCTTGTATCTTTTGTATAGAGAATCCACTGGTTTTAATGTAATTATCTTAGTAAACATGCAGACGCTCCCTGCTCTCTGCTCACCCCCTCCCATTCCCTCTGCAGCCGGAATGAAAGAGGGCTGCCTGCTGAGAGCTTATCTTCTCTCCTGAGCACAGAAGAGGGAGAAATAAAACGTATATAGCTTGTGCACAATACAGTAATCCTCTGTGGATTAGCCAAGCAATGTTTGCTCTAATACAGAGACTTAGTATCAGGAGGGTGCATGGGAGGTAGAGCGATGACATCACAGAGGAGGTACTTGTTTTTTTAAACACAGAAACACAACGCACATTTTTTCAAGCCTCAAGAGGGGAGTATCAGCCTGTTAGGTAAGGGACTCATTTCTTGGCAAAACCCCTTTAAAGTCTCCATTTTGTATGTTGATATCTTCACTTCACTTCACTTCTTCACTTGATTTCCTGGTTACTAAATTTAATATCCACTTGGTTTGGGTAATGTAAGCATGTGTCCAGAGAGATAAGTCTTCTTTGCCATTAGATCATCCTTTTGTTTCACAATGGCTCCTTTTAAACACATGCGTGTGTAGTGGCCCCTACTAGTGAATTTATGGCATTCATAGAGGATTGCTAACAAACTAGTCCTGCACCAATGGTTTAATAGGCAAATACCATCAAAGCCAATGGAGGTTTTTAATTTAGGGTTTTAGTCTGGGTTGACACAAACAGGGACATGTATGAAACATGGTGCATCAAGGCTATTTTTTGCATCTTTTTTACAGTGAAAAATGTGCCTGAATATATGAAAGTGGTGAATATGCAGTCATAAATGGCATCTAAGGTTCGATGTTTGGCGCCATACAGTAATAGCCACCACACTATGGGTCTTGCTGAGACTCATGGTGCAACATGCAAGATCACTACCATAGTTTCTATTCACTGACATGCTACTCTAAGTCTTTTTTATTTTATTTCTAGTCTGCTATGATGTGTTTGTAATTACTGATAATACTACGCTCACTCCGTAAATGCACGATTGAGAACAGGATTTATGTTAGATGCTGTATTGGTTTAGTTAATTCATATTACTTCATTTTAAATTCATTTTAGATTATATTAATCTGAAATACATTTTATAGGAGATAATTTTATATTTTTGAGATGTTATATAATTTTATATCAATTTAATGTTACATAATTTATTATGAAATTTATATAATTTAATTGATAATTATCATAAAGTACTCTTTATTATTTTACTGGTATAAATTGAGAAATAAGGGACTTTTTTTGGGCATATCTAGTTCCATTACGACTCCTCAGGCTCAGGTAGACCACATTAAAATAGGTCTGCCTGTTCAAGCAGTAATGCGCCTTGTTTTGCCATCCCACATTCATAAATGTGTCTAATAGTGTGGTGCGATGCCTCTAGAATGGCCGCATATGTTTGGCGCATTATAAAGTGTCGAGTTTGAGGCATAATGCGTAAACATGTTCATTCGACGCACCATACATCGGGATATTAGGCGGACTGATCACTTTTGGCACATTTAACGCCAGAACATTAAAACTGATCTCTTCATATATGTCGCCCAAAGTGTTTTTCTTATGTTTTGAACAAATAAATTTTGCCTGTAGACAGTTGCTTGGTAGCATCCATTGCACTAGAGTTGCCAATAGCAACAATTTAACAAAGTTCCCAACTATCCTAATTGTCCTAATTATCTACCATACCGAAAGACACTTAGGGACACATGTATGAAAGCTGTCTGGGTCTAAGACTTTCTTTGTTGCCCATAGCAACCAATCAGAGCGCCCCTCTCATTTCATATAGTGCTCTGGAAAAATGAGAGGGTCGCTCTTATTGGTTGTTATGGGCAACAAAGTGAATTTTAGACTTAATTAGGCCATTATACTAAAGGTGCTTCCACACAGAGCAGTTTTGGTGCAGTTTTAACTGCACTCCAATTAAACTGCCTTTATTAACTGCAAGCTTTTTTCACTTACCTAAACTGTTTGGGAAGTGAGTAATCAGTGTGTTTATAATCCGCAAGACTTCAAACACAGTCATTGATTGATTACTTGAAACACCTTTCTGAACAATTTAGACAACAGAAAGAAGCTGCTGGTAATAAAGGCAGTTTAATTGGAGCGCAGTTAAAACTGCACCAAAACTGCTCTGTGTGAAAGCACTCTAAAAACCAACACAGACAGACTGTGAAAGACCCCTTAGTTAAAGGGGTTGTCTCACTACATTGATTGATCTTACCTCAGTCCTGTTTTCTTGGTTTCATTTTGTATTCAGGGTGTGTTTACGTGGTTTCAAACTAAGCTGCAGTAGAAGCCGGGGTCTGTAGTTTAAAGCAACCAGTGCTGGCAGCCTATCATGAGAGATCAAACAGGTCTGCAGCTATAGCGACCTGAGGAGCTGATGCAGCCCATACAAGAGGGGATATCTAGGAATAGGTAGGACCCTGTTCATAAACATATATTGCAAAGTGACTTGTTTTTGCAAGATCTTTAACATAAAAAGCAATCCTTGTAATGAGATAACCCCTTTAAAATCTAGAGAATTTCTATTAGTAGATAAGTGAGTTAATGAAACTAACTCATGTGAGCATTAGGCACGGCACTGGACAAAAAATTCAAATCCTAGAAACATTCATAAAACTGAGTATTTTGTCCACTGCCTGTCAAACGCGTATTTTTTTACGCATTTTTGGCGTGTTTTTTGCAGAAATGCACATTATAAATGCTATGGATTTCTGCTAAAAAAGTCCGCTTTACATAGACTCCAGTAGTAAAATTTCTGCCCTGTTCAGTCATTTTTCGCAACATGTTTCAAAAAACGACCAGCGCCAAAAACAAGCAGAAGAAAAAAACGTTCTGTAGAGATTACAGAATATTTTTACTATTAAAATCTATGGGATTTTCAGCAGTTTTAGAAAACAAAAAAAGCGCTGCACAAACCACTTAAAATGTGTGCAGTGAAAACATAGCCTTAGAGAATAAGTAGGGTCAATATCTGCAGTATTCTGCCTTACAAACACTCACAAGCTCATATCTCTGTTTAAAAGCATTTAATAGATGGGGCACTGTCAAATTTATTGTGTTTTTGATGCATTTTAGAAACTGCATCAAAAACACAAGCAATAAAAGTATGCATTTTTCACAAACCACATGCATCTTCATTTTAAATGTAGGTGTTTTATGAGAGTGTTTTTAAAAACACATCAAAAACAGAAAAAAAACACAAAATGTGAACCCAGGCTCAGAGTCTACACTGGGAAAAGACATGGTCTCTGACCATGAATGGTAAGCTGGGTCACTGGTTTCAGACTTCCCCTGCTGTGGACTGCTTTTATTTATCTAATGCTGTTGCTATATTCTTTACTATCAAGACTGTATCCATGAAAAGCAGCAAATTAAGATAGACAGGCAGCATATTCAATACATTGGTAAAAAGCTTCCCTATGGTAAACATTTGTTGAAGCTTTATTTAAAATATCTAGTTTCATGTGAAACTATTTTAGTGCTGACAATTTGTAGATTGGTTAAAGAGCTTAAAGCATATGATCACATTTCAGCGCCATTTAACAGCTTGTACATAGAAGCAAGCTACATATAATAGGGTTAACTTTATAAATACCCAGTAGTACTTATTTTGCAGTTATTGCCATCTCAGACATTTATAGTATATCCACAGGATCCCCTGAATCTCCATTTTCCTTGCCATTATAGCCATTGAGAATGAATACGTGGCTGTGCAGCTTTCTCTGTTCACTTCTATTGGAGTTCCACATCCACACAACTGTGTCTTGTGGATCTGCCATAAACGTGAGTTGGAAATAGCCCTTTAAAGTGAACCTCCAGTTTAAAAAAAAAAACCTTTCATTTACATTAGTAGGGAGTTCCGAGTTAGTAGAAAGGGTCACATGTTCCTCATCTCTTAGCCAGAGTATAAAGTGGCTATAAAGAGCATCTGTCACTCTGGAGGATCTGTATTTAGGGTTTTGCCACTTAAGCAATTCCCCAGAGTGGGATTGCCAGAAAAGCAATTCCCGAAACAGGTAGCATGAAAGCAAAACCAACGGAACTCACTCCAAAATTCTATCTGCAATCCGACACCCTCTGGGAAGCAGAGTCTAAGGCTACCTCTTGGTGTTCACCAGGGCCAGCCGCAAAGAAGGATGGACTTAGCTGCAAGAGACCCAGGCTGTTTCACCAGAGAGATGTAAGAAAACAAACACGAATGGAAAACAGACAGAATGAGGAAGAGGACACAGGACAAAACCCAGAACAAATGAGAAGAGTCAAACAAGCTGGGGTCAAAACAAGGAGAGTGTGTGGTACAAAACTGAGGGGCATCAGACTAGCAAAGAATGCAAACCAGAGTCCAGAACCAGAAAACACAAGGCAAACCGCAAACAGTACTATGGGGACAGAGCTAGGAAACAGGGAGAATCATAGGCAAGGAGTGTACAGAAAGAAGGGTTGTACCTCGCCTAAGCTATTGATTGAACACAGGTGAGATTGGTTCTCCTCTGACCTCAGGCTAAGGTTATGCAACAGGCAGATTTAAAGGGGTGAAACACTCCTAACACCTGTCCTGCCCCGCATTACACAGACAACTCATTGAATATATAATGTGTAATGCTTCATTTCACCTGTGGTGGCACTGCAGGCAAATTAAACACTCATAGATTATAACTAATTGCTGGGGTTCCCAGAAGGGGGATACTTTCAAGACCATGGGCTTGCAGAAAGCCAAGAAAATTGACCTTCCCAATGTCTTTACGTCCCTCTTTTGATAACTAGTGCACAATATTTTTATGACTATATTTGTGATAAGCTGTACAATATTTTATGTATTCGGATTGCGCCTACTTTAGCTGTCAGAGATAAAGGCATGTGATATACTCACCTGATGTCAAGTCATTGGACATCGGATGACATGTGCTGATGAACTGATACCTTGCTATATCATTACGTTATGTTTACGAACATAACACTAAGACCTGAATATATAATAAATGTTTATGGATAAAAGTTGTGAAGTTTTCTAATGTTACTATTTGGCAGAATTTTCTAATTTTGCTATTTGCCAGAATTTTGATACTTGCCAAAACTCCTGACAATGTTAAAATGGAGTCCGTTTAAATGGTTACATTGTCGATCGTGCCCCACACCCACCTCTCTAATTGAAACTCTAAGTATGCTGCACTCTACTAATGGGCTGGATAATAAGCATTGCCAGGAGATAAGCAGTCTTCCATCTTTATAGTGAGTGGAAATTAACTGTTTTTGGTACGTGGAAATGTGGAGTGCTGTACCTTGAGCCAGGGTTTTTCTTACATTTGCAATCAACCTATAATTTTAAAGAGGTTGAACCACAATAGAAACCATATCCCATTACTAGATATTCCCTAAAGAGCAATTTTCACTAATACATGTACCTATCACAGATGAACAGTGTTTATATAACACTCTTATCTACGTAGCTTAGTTAGTGTAACTTATATCCCTTTTTAATAGCAATTATGGCCATCTGATGTTTTTTTCTCTTAGCTGGTCGAGCATGCCCAGTTCGTACTACTGAGAGCCTCCACAGAAACAACTACCTGCCACAGGGTGCGGCTTAGATATAAGATGTTGGTGTGAAATGTAGTTTCGGTCAGCATAGAAATATTCATGTGACCAACACGAAGTTCCGTCCACAAACCAGAAATGCTGATGAAATGAAGAGAGGAGGAGGGGGACGGTGGGCCCAAGTTTTGACACAATAATGTACCTGTAATAGGCCCCAAAGGTCTAGTAAAAGACAAACTCATTTGGAACTGACTTCAGAACCAATCATAACATATACTATTGAATCCCTCATGTGCAATGATTACTTTAAAGTATGTAAAAGTGGCCATGCACAGAATAATTTCTTCTGATGGTCACAAAGAACCTCACTCCGACACTGGTTTGGTTTTTTCAATATTTTTGCATACACCATGCTTTCTACTGAATGAGAGTTCTAGGACAGTGACCTACTGACCATAGGTTATCATTTAGGAATATAGGTGCCAAAAGGATAGTCACTGTAGTCTATAAGTTTACTAATAGTTTTTGTGGGGGAAAAAACTTTAAATTAAAGCTTTGGCAGGGAAATATAGAACTATACAATGAACCATTGTTCTCTGCACCACTTCCTTTAGTACTGCACCATGTGAAAAAAAACCAAGAAATATGTTTCAATGAAATCCATACCTAGACTTTTTGTTTCATTCCTAGTTAGAGTCAATAGACCTTTATGAGAGTCAGCCTTGAAATGTACTGATGGAGAGACCTGGCTAGTGTCTGCCAGTTAGGCTGAACCTGCGGCATGTGCTCCTATTTCAGAATAAAGTACAACGGAGATTGGAAATAAGGCATTTTCTGCTATGGAACGCACATTTTCTCTCTATAAATGGAGTGGGTTGCAAAAGTATTCCTACTCCTTCAACTGTTTCACATTTTTAAATGTTTCCAGCCACAATCTTGAAGGTGTTATGTGACACAGCAACACAAAGTAGCAAAGGTAACAAAAATGCTACATGCTTTTTGCTAATTTTTGCTAATTTAAAAACTGAAAAGTATGCCGTGCATATGTATTCAACCCTCCCCTACCCTTCTCAGTCAATACTAGTCTTTGGACAGGACGCCCACAGATCACACCGGGAATGAATACCAACAGACTATTGAGGTGTAGATGACTCTGAAGTTTTAAGGATTAAACATCCACAGCTTGAATTGCTCATATAAAACTAATATATTAGCACTGTAACCAAATTGCCACAATTCCCATCAGTCCTAAATGGGGCTAATACTTTGATCTTCCTATGTCAAACGCACTAGGCTCAAGTTTCCGGGGTGGCAATAAACATATCATGGAATATGTTAAAGAGAGAGAAATTCCTAACCTCTACATGGAAAGTGATTTCCAGCTTTCAGCAGCTCCTTCTGATGTTATATGTAAGGACTTGCTTTATCTGTATTGATTATCTGCCTTATCTCTTTCATCCTCATTTTTCATTATTTTGGTGCCATTTTGGGGCTTTGGAACCATATATCCGTTTTCCATAGATTTATTGTGGTTTCATCATCAATGATTGCTCGAGAACCAATTAATATTCCATCTTAAGGGACCATCAGGCCTTCTGGCTGAGAATGTGTAAGGGCTCTACAGTAGCCACCTCCTTTGCATTCGCTGATGAATGAAGTGTATTCCTATCCATTCAAGCTAAAGAGAGGTGGATTGTAATGAAAGGATGAAAAATGTTTACCCCCATGATCACAACTTAATACATTTACATGCATGTGTGAATAATATTAACAGCTCGTCTTTATGCCTAAAATAACCTTTATATGCAAATATTCATAATTTGTAGCTTCTGGGCGCTAATGCAAATTATGTAGCAGGGCACCCCACCTATCTTATGCCATTCGTCTTGTTAGGTGGCAGACGGGCCTTTGAGCTTATAAGCGACTGCTACCTCTTCATTCCCTATCGCAATGACCCTGAATATGCATACACCCCATTTATTTGCTGTCTGGTTAATGGGACAGTGTTATGAAAAATGAAGGTGCTGGGAGGTATGCTAATCTCCTCTTACTATTCCAGCCGGTCAGTTGTAGGAATTATGTAGTACTGTTTATGTGCTACTTCTTTGTAGAGCGATGCTGGTATCTTCTCTTGTCTTAGGCCCTGCTATTATGTATCGTAATAAGCTTCTATTTCAAAAAGCAATAATAGTGTAATAAAAAAAGGAGAAAATGATTTGTAAGAGATTACAGAAATGATATGGCTATTGGAAGCCACCGGGGAGTTGTGTTACTATAGAAATGCACAAGGCCTGGCACAGCCCTAGTCCTGTCACAGAGATGCACCGTGGCTTCCGAACACTTTCGGTAAGATGTCCTTCATAAGGCACTGAACCTTGCAGGGAGCTCATTGATTATTTACAATTACATGAGAACGCAGCGTTTACACAAATCTAAACTTCACTTTCTTATCATAAATTATAAAGAGGCTGCTCCTTTAGGCATCGTATTTTACAAGAACAATTGCATTTGCTAGAGTAGGCTTTGTATTTGGGCTCAGCAGTCGAACATTACAGCCATATAAGAATATGAATGCTCTAAAACATAGCCAATCTGCTGTCCTATAAAAAGCTTTATTAGAATGAACGCACCCAGGACACAGACCCCTGTCCACCTGTAATGACATTGCAGCCTGGACATAGCTCACACAGCAGGAGTAGTGGGCTTCACACTGTGAGTCATAACGTTGCTTCAGAGCTGCACTCAATGACTGGTGGCCAAGAGATGCAACATCACGCAGAGTCCCAGCCACGTTTTATTATGTTAGGCTAATTGATTCTTGTGCATAAATCTGCAGGGCCATGGAGTTATATTCAGCTACGAATCAATCATAAAGTCAAAAGGCTTACACTGAAATTGGAAAACAAAATCTAATTACTAGCTGCTATAATCACTGGACACTCTAAGCGTGCCCAAGGCAATGTGTTCTGAAGGTGTTTTAAGTAAGCACTCCATCATGTAGCACCTACTGTAATATGGAATTGCCAAATGTGATGTTGTATTATAAAGTGTTGATCACAGGTACGATACACAATACACCATAAACATTTCAATTTGTGATGCAATAAGTTTATTTTTAGCTTTATTGTTTTAAATCATACATTTCATTGTTAACTTAGATTTAAGGAAGGAATAAAGAGGCAAAATATAAATATAAAATAAATATAAAGTATAAATATATCTGATTTTGACATCATATAGTACAGAAATTCACCAAGATATCAATAATTTATTGAGTCAATTCTTAGAACCAACATACAAGTAATAGATGTTGGTAGTGCTATAGCAGCAATTTAAAAATCTATACATTATACAAAATACTAGGTGATGTTAAATTAAAATATATATTTTGACCTATGTCACCACAGTTCATCTTAAGTATAGGGTTTATCTTTAGCAAGGCCTGAGAAAAGTTCTGTAGTTGAGCTGAAACGTTGCTGTGACACGCACAGAGGCACACATACATTGTAATACATTATATTATTGGATGTGAGCAATGTTTTTCACCAGATTGTGTGTTTGAGACACCTATTCAATGTAAGCATTGCATTGAACTATTGACTAAATCCTGTGAGGCACTGCTATAGTGGCGGACAGATACGGGCACAGCCTGGTGCCTGGGGGAAAGTCAGAGGCCACTCTGTCACATAATAGATAAGGGGTGCCACACAAGAGCTGTAGGGGTACAGAGTCATACCCTGGTGCAAAGGCGTAGCTAAAGAGGTGCAGAGGTAGCAGTTGCTACTTGGACCCTGGAACCGTAGGGGGCCTAAAGGCTCCTCTACCACATAAGGAGATACCAGTATTTTAAATGGCTCTCTTTTATGGATTTAGCACTGGGACCCCAGAGCTTTAAGTTACGACTCTGCCCTAGTGCCTATGGTAGTCCCAGAGACCTGTCTGTCACAGCAGTCGCTACTGGGCCCTGGAACCTTAGGGGGCAAAAAAGGCGCCTCTATTGCGTAAGGAGATACCAGTATTTTAAATGGGGTCCTTTTATGGATTTTGCACTGGGGCCCCAGAGCTTTAAAGGGGTTTTGCCATGATCTCATTTCATACCTCCTGTATCCAGCTCTTCAGCTTTGTATGCTCAGAATGGGGGTGATTTGTTTGAATTGAAAATCATGTGACCCAGCAGGATGACATCACCGGGCCTTTCCTCTCTCTAGTCAAAGAAAGTTATGTTTATGTAAAGAGCTGTGAGTAGCCACAATGTAGCTTTTTTGCCTCACAGCACAAGGGTCTTAGGTTCAAATCCCTGTAGGAATTAAGCCTGTGGATTTTTTTCTCTTTATCAATGCACAGACCTCATTGATTTTTTTTTTGTAATTTGCGCTGTTTGACTAATTACTAACAGTACAGAGGACAGGAGTAGAGTGACAGCATCTGGGGTTTGAACACTCAGTAGCTGCCTGAGAGGAGAGGTGATGTCTGGGCATGTCTGACCAGAACTGAGGAGCTCTCAGCCCTGGTCGTATCTCCTGGAGATAAGCATAAATAATGGACCCCTAAAGGAGCAGCTAAAATAAAAACGGTCCATAATTTTTTATAATGATGAATGTTGAAAATGTTTATTATTTAATTTGCAAGCTTCTGACGTTAATTTTACTTCGTGGCAAAACCCCTTTAAGTTCCGCCTCTGCCCAGAGTCCCAGAGTAAGGAGAACATAAGGGTTTAGGATCTTAACATTATATCTCTACTTCTTTATGCCATAGCTTGCTTTCATGTTTTGTCTTTGGCCACTTTTCATTTATTTCCATTTCAGAAGAAAGTTTGGCATTCTTACTGATCATGCGCTCAGTCCAAGGTTTTCTTGTATGCAGTCTTTCCACCTATGGCTGCTGTGTATAACTTAATCACATCATTATTCGATTCTGGTGTATTTGGTGCTAGAATTCCTCAGCGTGTAATATGCTTAAAGGGGTTTTGCAATGAAGTAAAATTAATGTGGGAAGCTTGGAAATTAAATAATAAGCATTCTCACCATTCATCATTATTAAAAATTCTGTACCGTTTTTGTTTTAGTTGCTTTCTTAGTGATCCATAGTATACAGCTCATCTCCAGGGGATACGACCAGTAACGAGAGCTCCACAGTCCTGGCCGCACATGCTCAGACATCACCTCTCCTCTCAGGCAGCTACTTTCAATCTTTTTCCTGCCTAGTAATCACAGACACTCACTGCTGAGTGAGTCTTCAATCCCAGGTGCTCCACAGAACAGCCAAATACGCGTCAGCATAGGTGTTCTTTATTTCAGGAAGAATCCCACTACATAAAACAGCAACATTTTGACTCACCACACTAAGTATTTATCACTGAGTCTTTTTTCACATGGCGGTCTGCTGTATTGAAGAGGTGTTGGAAGTAAAATCGTGAAGGGAGTACAGTGTTGTCCAAAATGTATATTTACTGCTGTCATTTTACTCCTGTCCTCTGTACTCCTTAGTAATTAATCAAACAGTGCAAATAAATGAAATGAAAAAAGAAACTTTAATCAGGTATGTGCACTGAGACAGAAAAAAAATCAACAAGTTTGGCTCCTGCAGGGATTTGACCCTAGAACCCCTATTTTGGAAGGCAGAAGTATTAACCACTCAGCTACAGTGTAGCTACTCACAGCTCTTTACATAAACAGAACTTTGAGTAAAGGGAGCACACTGTGGGGAAAGGCATGGTGATGTCAACCTGCATGGTCACATGACATGCAGTTCAAACAAATCATACACACCATCTTTTGAGCACACTGAAAGCTGGAGCTGGATAAATCAGGCATGAAATGCCTTTGTGACAAAACCCCTTTAATTCTTTAACTATAATGGGGTATCCCTTGGCCTCATAGGAGGATAGCAATGCTATGAGTAGGGAGTGCAGAGGTCTGATACCATAGTCGCACCTATCTCACCATACAAATGTGAATACGTCCATTACAAGTGTCATTGTATGTCATGTTTGGAAGTGTCCTGGTACAGAATGTTTTGCATATAGACCTGGAGGCTTCAGGCTATGCCTCTAGCTTGGATCAATGCTTGTGGATATTTGTTTTTATTGAATTTGATTATCATACTTTTTTGTTTTAGGAAAATGTCTGTAAATGTGTGATAGCCATAGAAAGGAGCAGGTATAGCCACCTAAGACTAAGAGTTAGTCTTTCAAAAAAGAGGAGAATAACAAAGAACCAGTATGATATAGGATATATTAATCCTTCATCAGGGCCAGCCCCGGGACCTGTGCCGTTAAACACAGTATTTGTCACTATTGAAGTGGACACCACTGGCCTAGTGGCTTGAGCCCCCAATCTGCATGTACCGCATGCAGCTCAGTTTCGTAGTCTGATCAGACATTGTTTTTTAGGCAACTATTTGGCAGTGTTAATTGGTAAATCCAATGGAGGGAGCGCAAACAGAAGGTATTGCACAGGGCACCAGGAAACCTACTTTCAGCACCACTATATCATATAGATATAGCAAAGCTAGACTTGACAAATAGTGCACCATTATATCATGCCACAAAGGGCAACATGTATGAAAACTGTCTAGGTCTAAAACTCACTTTGTTGCCCATAGCAACCAGTCAGAGAGCCCCTTTTATTCCTTATAGGGCTCTGGAAAAATGAAAGTGGCGCTCTGATTGGTTGCAAGGGACGTTTAGACCTAGACAGCTTTCGTCCATGATTGAGGGCTAGATTTAGCCGTAAACTCCTGTTTTTTGTCTTTGTGTCCTTTTTGTACTTGCTGAATTCTTTGTACACTTTCCAATAAAGTTTTTGTTGATCCTATGGGATGCTGGGATACTGCTTTTTTGTTGTACAGGAGTCGCATGTGGTTGGTTCCCACGTGATTTCCATGCATGCCACATCATTACTATTCAGGTGAGCTGGCTATACTTCTGTTTTGCTAGATGTGGCCCAAAATGTCTCAAATTTTGCAATGATTTTCAATGGCTTTTGTTGTGAGCTAATATCAGATAATACGGAAAGCTGTTACATCACAGTCAAGTCAAACTATGCTATATCCATCCACCCAAACATACATATATAGCATTTCAGGGAGCCCCATTAGATAATGTGCATCACCTTCCTAAAGCTTCAATCTACATCCTTGAATCTATTACACCTGCAATATTTCATCCATAAGCAATTAGGAACACATGTAAATGATTGGATACATTTATTTTTGGTGATTAACAATGCCCTGTAGAGTATTCTAGTTGGAAAAGCAAAGCAATTAAAAATTTACAACATAGTGTCACGGAAGAAGTCGTAGTGATTCCTCCATATGGGGCACCATGCCCCAAAGATATATTAAATAGTTAAATGGGTAATTGACTGCCAAACTGAACTGAGGCGTTTACATGTGAAACAAGAACCTCAATATAAATTCCATTTCACAGAGGGTAGGAAGTCCTGCATTTCCCTGACCTTGACATTTCAGAACATGTTCAGCAGCAGTGCCATACACTTAGTGTACGTGCCCGGGGAAATAGAATGTGTTGTAAGTGAGATTTCCATCATTTTATAAACAGCACGCTGAGTGAGACCATTGACATTTGTCATCTTCCAGCTAATGTCTAAGGCCAGGGAATGGTTTAATGGTCAGGGTTTAGCCTCTAAATGGGTGACCACAGTTCAGGACCACAGGTCTGCACTAATAGTAATCCGTAGTCATTGCATTCACTTTATGATTTCTTGGTTTCTACCAGTAAAGACTTCATTTCAACAACATTGAAATGATATACAATGAGATTCCCTCGAAAGAGGTCCCAGACACTCTGCAATAACTCTAACTAGGGTAAAGTAATCCAATCAGAACAACATGCAATGTGCCACTCAAGATATGAAGCTTGAACATGCCGGGATGCCCCCGCTTTGGAGTGATGAGGTAGGCACCGGACAGTCATTGCTATGTATAACCTCAGTTCAGTGTCGGACTGGGGTGCCTAGGGCCCACAGGTGCAGTTGAATCTAGGGGCCAACCAGCTGAGTTGTTTCTGGGCCCACCAGAGGAGTTTACTTTAGGGGCCCACCCTACAGCTACTGTAAATAACTGTACAGGCCTCCTATTCTCTGCCTCTTGCTTTTTGCCTCACTTTCTCTGCTTTTCTGCATCTCCAGACGATGCATATGCAGTTAAAAAACATCTCCAGGTCTGCTATGCTCAGGGGCCCATCGGGGGTTTGCCCTGTTCCTCTGTGGGCCAGTCCAAGCCTGCCTCTGTTTGAAACTTCATACCCCCATACTCCTTCATTCAATCACTTGACTCATCAGGAGGTGGTGTACAGCATTTAGCAGCGCGACTTCATGCTACAGACTTATTGGGTTACCAATTCGTTATAGCGACGTCAGAGTAAATTTAGGAAGAAACATTGTATTTGTGATGTCTCCTCAAAGAGTGTTATGCAGAAGACTGCCTAGAAACTGGAAACAATAGGATCATTGATGTCTTCTTATGGTGGAGTCTATCCAAAAATATTGCTGGACACTATTGATGATGTGCTACATGGTCTGGAGCAGTCACTTACGAAACCTCTGAGATGCCGAGCACAAGAGACTGAGAGATCTTACTCAAAATGTCAAAGAGCTGAAAAAGGGCAAAAGTGCTGCATATGGAGTGAAAATGAGTGATATGGAGAAGAGAGTCCAATGCTTCCACTGGTTCCAGGCACTTGTGAAGGAAAACATTTAACATGAAATTGCTGCTCCCCCCTAATCTGTTCCAGATACATTCAGGAACATGGAGCGTTATGTCCAAATGTGCCTGGCAGAGAACTAAGATTACTTCCAGCATTGCATGAAATGCAATCAACCGCACGTACGTCTATGTATGGAATGGGTTTTTTTGCTTCATCCTAACAGGAGTTACAACAGAATTTGCACTTCCTCTTTCAAGTGAATCTCCTTGTAATAGATATATAGTAACCCTAACAATGAGAAAGTCACGGGATGCAGAATTTTTGATATTCAAATGCTGAATGCCATCAACATAAAACCTTACCAAATGCATGAAAATTTAGACCATTTAATTTTAGCTATTTGGAGTAAGCAGCTCTACTGGTAGTGAATGGAATACAGTTCCGGGGATAAAAAGATACAACTCCAATCCAAGTGTTTTCCTCTTTACTAACAGACGGTTATTGAGTGTTGCATTCATTCAGGGCGATTCAAAAAGGAAAATTATAGCCTAAGTATTCAGGACAGGGAACAAGAAGCCGTACATGAAAAGACACGCTGGGCCTCATTTATCAAAACTGATGCTGTTGTCTTACCGTAAAACGGTCTGTGTTGCCCATAGCAACCAATCCGGATTCAGCTTTCATTTTTTTTGAACAACTCTGGAAAAATGGAAGCGGAGCTCTGATTGATTGCTATGGGCAACACAGGCAACCTTACTGCTAGAGGTCCGTTGTCTGATGCTAAAATATGAAAGCTGTGCTGTGATTGGTTGCTAAAGCTGATAAGCCAGTTTTGCTTTGATTTTCAGTCACCGGCCTTTTACTACTGATGTTACTTAAAGGGGTTGTCTCACTACATTGATTCATCTTACCTCAGTCCTGTTTTCTTGGTTTCATTTTGTATTCAGGGTGTGTTTACTGGCTTCTAGTAGGCTGCTGTAGAAGCCAGATCTGTAGCTATAGCAACCAGCACTGGCAGCCTATCAGGAGAGATTGAACAGGTCTGTAGCTATAGTGACCTGAGGAGTTGATGCAGTCCATACAAGAGGGGATTTCTAGGAATAGGTAGGACACTGTTAATAGACATATATTGCAAAGTGACTTGTTTTTGCAAGATCTTTAACATAAAAAGCAATCCTTGTAGTGAGACAACCCATTTAAACTACAGGCCTCTACAATAGGCCCATTGTCTGTTATTTATTATAATATATCAAAGAGAATTGCCTGCAGCAACCAATCTCATTGCTTTATTTATCTGCAATCTGATTGGATGCTAGGGATGGAAACGCTCCTTTTCATTTGCGCTAGTTTTTAAGTATCTCCCTCCTTGTAATGATGTCATTGATGTATTTGATGTGTTAGATTTTATTGGCATTTGAATGCTTTGAAAAATAATAGTGTTAAAAGTTTATTTTTATCAAGTAACAAAATGCAAAGTGAATGAAGAAAAGAAATGAAATCAATATATGGTGTGACCACCCTTTACCTTCAGAACAGAATCAATTCTTTTAGGTACCTTTACACAGTTTTTGTAGGAACTCGGCAGGGAGGTTGTTCCAAACATCTTGGAGCAGTAACCGCAGATCTTCTGTGGATGTAGCTGCTCAGATCCTTCTGGCTCTTCCTGTTATACCACATAGACTGGTTGATATTGAGATCAGAGCTCTGTGGAGCCACATCATCACTTCCAGGACTCCTTGTTCAAGTTAAAGCAAGTTCTTAATGACAGGGGCTGTTTATACGGAATTCTTGTCCTGTTGTACAATAAATTTGAAGCCAATTAGACACCAGTCTGATTGGCAGAATTTTTTTTAGCAAATTTTTCACACCTTTTACTGTACATATCCCATCAAACAAGCAATACAGAACTATTGCCCACTGGACTGTACACAATACCAGCCATATTGCTTAGGCTAGTCAGGTGTTCGCTTTAAAGAAGAATTCTGGTCATGTTTTTTAGTTTTGATCTTTTTAATAATAATAATATAGACTATGTACATGGTTTACATGGTAGCACTTTAATCAGGACTTATGAGCTCTGTTGGAGTCCCTCAGTTGGGTTACATAACCTGTACACCAACTCTTCCGCTGCATGGACTTGAAGGAATTTTCTAAATTTTTTGATATTCTTATAGGACTGACATAGAGCATCTCATTGAAGTGTACAGAGGAGGTAATTGTGGTCCACACAGCAGGAGCAGGGGGAATATTTATTAGGACTGATGTTATGCCTGTCTTAATGAAAAGTGTTCTGGAGTAAGAAGCAAAAAATATATTAAGCCTTAATACACTCAGGATGACATGGATGAACCTGCTGCCAACTCACCAGTTCTACCTCTGTTTTTAATAGTGTATGATCCGACAGTTCTGTATGTATGAAAGTGTCTCACAGCCCTTTATAAACGTGTCCCGTTTTACACCAAAAACAGTCTTATCCATAGACACTTTGAAACCGGTTATTGAGTTGTACGACAGTTTTGCACCAATCTTCAGCACATTTTTGGAACAATTAACTACTATGGAGTGTCACACCCTAGCAGTTTTGGTGCATTAAAAATTGTCGTGTCTGGTGCAGATTGCGACATGTTTTGGTGTAGAATGGTTCATACACCTATGGAACAGGGCTGCAACAATTTGTTTGGCTCAAAGCACAGCAAAAAAATTGTGCAGCCCCATAAATGTTGCCCTAAGTGTCTGTATGCGTAGAAATCTACGCCACCTACCATAGGAGTACATTTCTGCTGTAATTTATACCACTTTTTGTTGTAAATTATACTTGGTGTAAAACAGCTCCAAAATGCAAATTTATGGTCAATCAATAAATTTATTAATGTGAATAGTGCTGCGCTATTCCACTGCGCTTTACGGAGATTTTTACCATTTGCCCTTTTCCCCATCTAAATTCGAGATTAATCTACAGTACCTGTATGGTTTTGTTTTGGAATGTTAGGAAACACACAAACTCCTTGCAGGTGTTGTCCTTCTTAGTATCTGACCCAGGTCCCCAGCAGTGCAAGATAACAGTGCTAACTGTGTTGCCCAAATAGGGTTTGTGTAAAGAATTGTGACTTTTCTATGTCAAAATCCTGCCATAAATCACTTCATAAATTGCCCCTGTATGTTTTCAAGAGTCAAGTGACCAAACTGAGGACTCTTAATTCCTAAGTAAAGCTGTTAGTAAGAAAACTATTGACGCTACTATGTACATTATCTACATTACCAATAGGGCAAAACATTTTTAAAAAATCCTAGCATGCTTCTTTCATTTTGTCATTTTCATTTGTAGAATGAAAGCTTAATTCATACCTATGTTCTGCTTTTTCTAACGCGACTCCATTTTTTCTAGTAGTGATGCATTCTTTCTCATTGATTCAGTCAGATTCCCAATTTGCAATTTGAATCGACTTGCCATCTTTTAAGTGTGGAGCCGGTGAATCTCAAAATCATTGAATTACTTCACCCATGTCTAGTAATGGCTAAAGACTTATAAATCAATTTGCAAATTGGGAATCTTGAATATAGTAAATTGATTTGCTCATTTCTAAAATTTTGTTTTAAGTTTTAACCTAAAACTGGTCTGTAACACCTCCCTATAAGATCACTCATGCTACCTGCTCTATGGATATTCAGTATAGGCATGTATGTGTGTTTACTAGGCATGATGAATATATCCAGCACTCTCTCATATTTACTGGACCTTAGGCATATAAACGTAATGATTCCTTTATGCACGTGAAGTCTTAGCACTTTTAGTTGCGCTATTTTACACAAACCAGCTAGACAGTGTAAACTTAGGGCCACATGTTTAAAAGCGGTCTAGGTCTAATATTCACCTTGTTGCCCATAGAAGCCAATCAGAGCGCCTCTTCCATCTTTCCAGAGCACTATATGAAATGAAATGGACGCTGCGATTGGCTGCTATGGGCAACAAAGTAAATTTTAGACCTAGACAGTTTTCAAACATGTGGCCCTTAGTCTAAAAGTGCACTTGATGGCTCATAATATTTGATAGTTCTGCACATCTTTAGTCTTGTTTGGCTATAATTGGATTACATTGGACCACAATTTTGGTGCAGAATGTCACATTGAAGTCATGCCCCTTTCACATGAAGCTACACCAACTTCAGATAAACCATTTGCTTTTTCAAGTCAATTGCAAAAAGCGTCCAAGACACAGAATTAATTGGGCACATTTATTATGGCAGCTGTGCCACAATATAGACACAACTTGCACCAAAAAAATACGTACTTTACACCACATTTATTACATGTTTAAGACAGTTTCTAGACACCTCTGCACCTTATATGAAAAAAGGGATGTGGTGTGGTCCTCTTGTATGAAAATTGTTTAGGTCTAAGACTTTCTTTGTTGCCTACAGCAACCGATCAGAACTCCCCTTTAATTTCATAAAGTGTTCTGAAAAAAAAGGGGTGCTGTGATACTGATTAGCTGCCATGGGCAACAAAAAAAAGCCTTAGACCTGGACACTTTTCATACATGTCCCCCATAGTGTTAGACAGTATTGATAAATCTACCATTATGTATCTGTGATAAAAATGCACCAATATTTGGAACATTCTGCGACTCATTTGAAGTGCAACCACTTTTGTAAATGTGATCTTATATCCTCCTAGCTTTTTGAAATTCACATTGACACCTGTGAACCTGTTCACATGGCCAGCAAGAGACAGGAGGCAGCGGGTTACACCTTGAGGACCAAAACATGGATGCACCCACTTGTTGAAAAGTTCTGTAGCAAATCCGTCCTGTGTGCATTCACCCTAGCAGTTGTGGAAAAGGAGGTGACAGAGGTACAAAAAAAAAAAGAAGAACAGTGGAGGGGGCCAGAAACTTTGTTGTTGTTAGATTATAACTTTTATTCTAACAAGTAAATTAACTCTTTGATGGAATTTTATTATTATGTACAATGACTGTCTGTATCTAATGTACCTCACATCCATTGATTTTGCGCGTATTTGCATGTGTTGTATAGATTGCTGTAGGTCACTGTATCTATTTGCACATTATGACATGGAGAGTTCAACTAAGGCGAAGGGAAGGATTTAAGAAATGTGCCTGATGTGGCCTTGATTTGTATCTTAAATCTAGCATGTTTTCCTGTCACATCCCTCCGTGTGTCTTACGCTAAAATGATCTGACAATAACCTTGCTTGTCTAAGAGATTTATGTCAAGAGTATTATCTGAGGAAAGTCTCATGGTGGATTTAAAGGCAATTTTTCATATAAAACAAGTCCAGTTTATAAGGGAGCTCATGCTGGTGACTAAAACTTCCACCATGGCAATTTTCTCAGAGAATTATGTAATGTGACCAATGGCAACCAGTCAGATTACAGACAATTAAAGGTCTTATTTTGCTAAGGTTGGTTATAAATGAAGAGTGCCATGGTTGATTGCTATAGGTCACAGCACTCCTTGTATAGCATATCCATTACTCACCCCCCTCCTTTGCTTTTTATTGGGCTCCATTAAACTCTTCTGACCAACTTGAGGGTTGTATTCTCCACTTTATTGTTGGGATCTGAATTCATGACAACAAAATTGAAGACAAATCCACGAGTTATCCTCATCTGTCAACTTTTTTACTTTAGTGGTTTTTGAGAACAGCTTGTTGACAATACGACCCTCATTACATCCCCATCAGGGATAATTAATGGCTTATTCATGCAGTGATACTGGAGTCAGGGGTGGGAAAATCGGGTAGGTGAAGTAGGCAATTGTCTAGACTTCCATTGAGAAAGAGAGCGCAATTTATAGATATTCTTTCTTTAAAAAAGTTCTAAAAAAAAACAATGTTCTGCTTTCAATTTTTTTTCCATTTATTGGATTTGTCTGAGAAGATATGACAGGGACAATTAAATCAATGATTGTCCATCCAACAGCTATCATGCTGAAATGCAGGGTCTGAAACCACCACTAGCTTGTTGTTGTTAACATATCTATTCTATAATTAAAAAAATATAGTATGTAGGATGTAATTGCCTCCATATCCGCTGAAAAAGGTAATATACATTCTTGTGACTTAGGTGAACTAAATGACCTACAGAAAGTTGAACCATTACTGTGCTACAAGATGAAAAGTTCTCATAGCTACGTGGGGGATTTTACTTGGTTTTGCAAATATGAATTCATAGCGACTGCAATTGTGAATATGGTAACAGAGAAATCTGGATGAAGTGTGTCGTTTTGTGTTCCAGCGCATTTCATACATCTGTATTCCTATCTTGTACTTAGACAACTACCACATCTACAACTGCTGCATGTAACTGTATCCTTAGTAAAGAGATGCTTTCAATGGCTGCTGAACAATTCATTTTTATTAGAACAATTATGTATTATCTACATAAAAGAAGCGTATAACCTGTGGACTTTTTCAGTGTTTGGCATTGCTCAGTATATTTGCAGCATGTATTTTTGGGACTCGGGTTTAAATCTGGTCAGTGCAACATAAAAGAAGTTTGTGTGAACCTTATTTGTTCACATAAAACTCTCTCAGTACATACGGTACATTACAAGAAGGGAAGTTTAATTGTGAGCTCCAATGTGAACATGTATGTATGTTTGTGCATTGTCAGCATAATCCTGCCAAGTATTGGAAAATAATAATTTATACCAATAATAGATATCAGCTCATGTAGGTAATATTGCTGCACAACTTTAATATCGACACTGTACCATACTTTGTACATAAATAAAACAAAGATAGG
Organism: Phyllomedusa bahiana; assembly: GCA_025379985.1. Taxonomy (NCBI): domain Eukaryota; kingdom Metazoa; phylum Chordata; class Amphibia; order Anura; family Hylidae; genus Phyllomedusa; species Phyllomedusa bahiana. Next base: position 142,139 of record JAODAL010003156.1, read on the forward strand.
TATCTATCCATTATCTTAGATTTATCTATCTCATATCTACTATCTATCTATCTAATCATATCTATCCACCTACTCATCTATTATTTATGTATGTATGTATGTATGTATGTATGTATGTATGTATGTATCTATCTATCTATCTATCTATCTATCTATCTATCTATCTATCATCTTAGATTTATCTATCTCATATCTATCTATTATCTATCCATCTATCTATCTAATCATATATTTCCAACTAGCTCATCTGTCTATTATCTATCTCTGTATCTATCAAAAATTCGTAGCACTCCCAATTTGAAACAATAAGGTCAGGTGCCAGCAAGAAGGACCATAGTTATAGGCTTTGCCTTTGGACATGCTGGAATAAACTCTTTTTCACATTTTTTTCAAATTGGGAGTGCTGCAATTTTTTGGGTTTGTATACTTGAGACTCGTGACCACAGTCCTTCTCACTGGCACCTATCTATCTATCTATCTATCTATCTATCTATCTATCTATCTATCTATCTATTTTTCTGTCTGTCTATCTATTTTCTCTATCTATCTAACTATCTATATCATATCTATCCACCTACTCATCTGTCTATTATCTGTCTGTCTGCTTGTCTATCTATCTATCTATCTATCTATCTATCTATCTATATCATATCTATCCACCTACTCATCTGTCTATATCTATCTATCTATCTGTCTGTCTGCTTGTCTATCTATCTATCTATCTATCTATCTATCTATCTATCTATCTATCTGTCTGTCTGTCTGTCTGTCTGTCTGTCTGTCTGTCTGTCTGTCTGCCTCCCTGCCTGTCTGTCTGTCTGCTTGTCTATCTATCTAGAAAATGGCTCTGTGAGAGAACCGAAACATCGTCTTGTAACATGTGGACATAAACAGTTTCTGCACCGTTTCCTGGATGAGTGCTGCAATTTTTTTCTATGGATGTCTAAGTTTTGAGCCTCAGACCAGGTTAGGCATCGCTGACACCCTGCTTTTTTCTATATTTAGGCAATGCTGCTATGGGTTTCTATATTTGTATCTATCTATTTATCTCATATCTATCTATATCTCTATTTATCCATCTATGTATCTTTATATATGAGTGGCACAATGATATGCAGCATACTGTATGAGCTACCTCTTTTGATTCTTGACAACAAGCGTGCTTCTTCTATCTCCAGACTTATATCTGTTTTTGAGTTCATGGAGACTGCTACTTCGCTTATCAACAATAAACTTGGCAGGACAAAATTATAGGTAATTAAGCCAGAACTGGCAAGTGATATTTGTCAGAGATGCAGCTTTCACGTTCCCTTTTTTTTCCTAGTGTGTTTCTAGGCAGTATGAGTCGGGTAAGCGTAGATGAGTACATGACGTGCAGAATGCTGTTCTTGCATGTCGGCTGCAGAAGACTGGCAGGTTTTCTCTTAAATCCCTGCAAAAAATGTACAGCTTCTTGGCATGAGCTGACAAAAAAGTTCCCTTGGGGTCAACATTAATTCCATATTATTCATATTGTGTGTCTCTCTCCATCCTTGTAGGAGTTATGCCGTCAGCGGATGGCTGTCAAGTCTTCAGATCGTCCAGAACCTCTGCACAGTTCTCGCATCAATAGCATCTCCTCACAGTTCAGTGATGGACCAATGGCCAGCCCCACCGCACGGAGCAGCACATCGTCCTGGAGTGAGGAGCCCGTGCAGTCAAATATGGACATCTCCACCGGTCACATGATACTGGTAAGGGTTATTGTTTCTCCATTCTTCTTCCCAAATGCATGAGTATCTTGCTAGTACTGGTCACTAACTGAAGGAGTTTTCAGTATCAGCTACATATTACAGCTAAGAACTATAAGATCATTAACAAATACTGTGTAAATTTAGATGTTTGGTGAGGGTCTCAGACCAGAAGATATATAGGATAAAGCACTGACCACAGTTCCATAAAGCAAAGTGTTTATTCACTGCTATAGAAATCTATGTATTAAATGTTTCTGTAAAAGTATGATTGTGGATGATGCACGTTGATGAACGTTGAGTGTGCAATCCTAAATTTTCTCTTAGATGTGGCTGCAGTGTGTAAAAATCTTCTAACAGTGTCTGCATTTAAAATACACTGATGTAATAAGAGAGAGTAGAAGAAAGAAGACAGTGTAACAATTTTCTAGAGCTGTTATATTTAGGTTGTGGTAGTCTATAGGGCATACATCATTGATTGACCTCTTCCACCGGTATGGAAATGCTTCATGGCATATAGACTAAGGCTATGTTCACACGGCTTAAAATGGGACATATTTCAGTCCGTAATTATGCGCCGTAGTGCGCGAATTACGGCTGGAATACGTCCCAGTCATTATGGTCATCCACAGTTCTCATAGAGAACTATGGATTACGTCTCCTCTCCCTGCTCGGCGAATCCGCCGCGGGGGGGGAGATAAGTGACATGTGAATTACTAGCAGCGTATACGCGCCGCTGGAAAATGAAGGTCTATGGGCCAGCGAGGTGCCGGCCCCACGCTCCAGCCCCCGCCCTGCAAATAAGCCGTGTGAACCCAACCTAAGGGGGACATGTATGAAAACTGTCTTGGTCAAAGAATTTTCTTGTTGTCCATAGCAACCAATCAGGGTTTCCCTTTCATTTCTTCAGAGCACTATATGAAATGAAAGAGGAACGCTGATTGGTTGCTATGGGCAACAAAGAAAGTCTTAGACCAAGACAGTTTTCAGACATGTGGCCCTACACCTGTAGCTTGGTGCACATGGAAGGATAACATTCATTACATGTAGTTATTAAAGCTTGTGCAGACTTTTGTAATCCTTTTTATTGTTCCAGTTATTCTAAAATCAAATGTAAAACTACTTTGTACATTATCCTGAAGAAAAAAAAAATGCCACCATTTTATGTATACAGCTCTCATACACATCAGTTTTAACTGATACAGCCCACAAACAAGTTCTGTGAGTACCCTGATCCTGCAGTCAGTTCCTTATGATCCATTTCTATTGTCTATAAAAGTTATTTCACCAAAAACATATCACCTCCTAGCAATTGGACTTTTATCACCTAACCAATGCATATCCTCTACACCACTAAGCGTAAGGCTATGTTCACACGGTGTAATTGCGGGGCGTAATTACTACGCCGGAGCTCGGGAGCACCGGCCCCATAGACATTCATTATGGGCAGCGCGTATTCGCCACTAGTAAATGACATGTCACTTTCTCCCCGCTCGCGAAATATGGCAAGCAGGGAGAGGAGGCGTAATCCAAAGCTCTCTATGAGAACTGTGGATTACCGTAACAACTGGGACGTATCTTGCCCCGTGTTTCGCGCAGTACGGTGCGAAATATGGGACAAAATACATCCTAGTTTAAGCCGTGTGAACATAGCCTAAATGTTCATGTTGGATAATCCAGGTAACAAGAAATTGACCTTATGGAAGGAAGTAATATTTCACCACAGGATCAGAATAAACACAGGGTTTGATGGTAGTTTGGAAATATGACACATAAATTTCATAGTAATGCTATACCTAAAACAGTAGAATCTTTTATTAATACCATTCACATTTTGTGTTTGCTATACCTAAATGCACTAGAGTTAGCCTTTTATCATAGAAGTGGCAGCATTTTATGCATATACAAATTCATTCATATTATTGTCAATTTCGAAAATGTTTATGTTCTAGAAATACAATGTATAAAGCAGCTCTGAGAACTATTTTATACCTCCCTGTAGCTGAATTATCTAATACGAGTATTAAATTGTTCATTCTCCTGATTATGATGATGCACTTTGAATTTGGGTTTATATCATATTGGTACCGAGTGTTAGTGATTTATTTTAGGTCAGCCGAAATAAAATTTTGGTGCAAATCACAAAAAAAATCCACCCCTAACACTAATCCTAATTTGGGTTTAGGTTTTTTTTTTACTAATTAAGTTATGATCCCGCTGTGATGCTGCTCCCACTGTGGCATCACTTCTGGTCTGGTTTCACTTCCAGTTACTATAGCATAGTGATAAACCCAAATTAGGGTTGTGATTAGGGTTAAGAATGTCCTGAATCTGAATTTTTTCACAAGTTTGGTTGAACTCTTGTCAAATTGAACAGGGATTTATTCGAACAAAACTGCAAGTAATAATAATGATGTGACCCTTTTATAAATTCCTCTTGTGGAATAAAAAGCCATATGATACTTTCTATCCCTGTTTAATGTGCAGTAGGTCGGCACTCAACTTACTATGTTAGCCATGGAAAGCTAATTATAACATGGAGAAGTACCGAACACCTAGCTGGTTCGATGGGTGCTGAGTGGAAAGACTGCAGGCCATTCACTGTTTAGGATAAATCCATGACAAACCTTTTTGTGTAATGGTCAAATTAAGTTGATTAATTCAAATAGTAGATTATATAGGAAAAGGAAAAGTAGATTTTAACACTCAAAATAATTAACATTTAGATAACAGATATTCCCATGGTCCATATAATGTGCAGTGTTTCGGCCTTAGTTGGTCTTCATCAGGAAGGTGTTGGAGTGTAAAGATATGTATATACTTAAAGGGGATTTGCCAGGACGCAAGTTTCTTACCTCTCTCCTTAGTACAGGGAGAATGTCAACAAATCACGCTGAGTCATGAAGGCTGCAGAGCTGAGAGGGAGGGGGTGAGTAAGGAGTGAGGAAGAAGGGAGCGTCTCAAAACTTAAGTGAAATAATAGACAGTACAACAGTGGATTCTCAATACAGCAAGACAAAGCCTCATAGACTGCACTTTCTACCCGGTGCCTTAAAAGCTCATTCATTTTGCCTGTCATCAGTAAGAAGTGTTTCACGAAAGCGCGGCCTGTCAGCTCCTCTGGTCCCTCTGGTCGTGTCTAGTGGAAGCTTTGAGGTAACTAAGGGGGATTGAGAAATGCTGTAGCTCTCAGAGTCTTCACTTTTTGTAATCACATATATTTAGAAAAGTGATTAAATACCCATTTTGGAGGTTCCCATGTCAACATTACATGGTGGCAAAACCCCTTTAAGTTCTACAAAATATCATTGTGTATTTGGTGACATATATGGAAAGGACATGGAGGATAAATGATCATAAGAGGGAAGAGGAAAAGATAAAAGATAACAGAGATTAAAGGGAAAGGGGAGGCAAAAGGGAAAGGAGGGAAGTATGAGGCATACGAAAAGGTGGTAGGTAATGGGAAGGGTTTACATCTGTAATTGTAGATGTAATGTCAAGTATGAATTGGTGGGATGAAAATGACATGGAAAGGAACAGAAAGGGAATATGATGGAAAATGAGAGGAGAACCAGGTATGTGCTTCTAGGACAAGGTTTTACTGAATGATAAACCTTTTTCCAGTTCAGTTAACCCAAGCATAAGTGACATATCCTCCCCAAGAGAAAACAAAAAAAAATCAAGGATCCAAAACAGAGTCACTTGAGGATGGAATAGGAAGAGAACCATGTTTGAAGATAATTGTGTTAAAGAGAAGCAAAGCTAAAACTAAGTTCCAGAAATATAAATAAGACCAAGTCCCATAAATCGAGTAAGGAATGTGACCGGATATATATAGGTGAAGAAATAGGTAAACCTATAGTGAATTGTTGTTAAGGAGCTGTTACTTACCAGAGTAGTTTATGGAGGGGAGCCAAAGAATGTGCTATGTATAACGGAGCATGCACCAAGTATTTGGAAGCTGTGCCAGCCCAATGTGGAAAACAAAATTTATGAGAAGAACAAATGTAACAGAGTGGTTTAGGGTGGTAGAGACAAAAGAGAATGGGAATATCAGGGGTGTATGTAGGTGTAATGACTGTGAAAAATTGCATAAAAGTGAAGGAGCAGAATAAGAATATGGAACAAAAGATAAGCGGGGGAAAAAGAAGGACACAGTTACTGTATTCTCCTTTATGTAACATCCAATGGAAAAGGCATAATGAATCAGTGAGAACACCTCCATATGCCTTGGTTCAAAATCAGAAGTCCATAGATGCCATATTCGTAACACATTTCTGTGATAACAACGTGCATGAGGCCTAACTCTACTAGTAGTAGACAAAAAATTTTGAATTATTTCATGCGCTATACAAATATGGGGAATTTATCTCTACTATAATTCAGTACAGCTGTAACTACATCTATTTGCAGTGAGTCATCTGATCTTATATTACAATAAAAACCATTGAAAAAGTTGAGATTCTGTGCTGCAGGTTCATAACGCGCTTATTGTCATGTAAAGCTTTGCTACATCTGTATGACCTAACAGAAAAGTGTAAATAGTAAGGCAGAAGGCTACAGAGCTCTAAGGTCATGTCGCCATGGCACGGGTTTTCGGCCGGTTTTTTAGCCGGTTTGCGGTTTTTCAGACCGCCTGAAAAACCGGCTGAAAATGAGCACAATTGTGCTCTATGGAAAACCCGTGCAGCAGTCCCCGCTGCACGGGTTTTCCGCCCGGCGGTCTGGCGGCGAAACATTGAACATGCACAATCTTCCGTCCGGTTTCCGGACGGAAGATGAGCTGCTCAATGGGAGGGGGGAGGGCTGTTCTCCGCTCTTCGCGGAGAAACGCCGTCCCCCCCGTGGCCGTGGGGACGGGCGCAAAACAGGACAAATATTTGTCCTGTGCCGTGTGAACGCGCCCTAAAGGGTTAAAGTTTGCCAGCAACATAGATAAACAAGCTCTGGTAATGCACAGCTGGGAGTGAGGTCACCATGGTTTGACAAAGCAGCTGGAGCAATGAGAGCAGAAAGAGAGATGATTGGTAACCTAGGAAAGCTTGTGTAAACAGGCAGGAGATAAGAGCTGCTATAATGCTGAAACCAAGCAAAATCAGAAATGTATTTGCTAATAATCTTTATTCATCTTTCCCTAAGTCATTGTAGTGAGAAAACCCACGTGAAATCCATTTCCCAATATAAATCATTGGAACTTGTGCTGTAGTTTATACATGTAGATAAAATGTATACTGTAGATAGAATGTGGATTAGTTCCATTAAGTGGGACTAATCTGATGCTGAATCAGTGGCAAAGTGAAAGAAATCCATTATGGAAATATGGCAGAATTTTTGCTGTAGATATGGAAAATCTGTTATGTGCATGGGACCTTAGGCTATGTTCCCATAGCGTAATTGTGGCGTACAGTATGGTCACAATTACGGCAGGTGGTTTGGGAGTCACGCTAATACGCGCGTACTCCCGCGGCATAGGGGTCCGGCAGCCCGCCAGACCCATTGACATTCATTACTCGTGGCATGTATTTGCCGCAAGTATTTGACATATCACATATCTCCCCGCGCATACAATATGATCGTATTGTACGAAAGGGGAGGCGTAATCCATAGTTATTAATGTAATTTCGGCACTCATCTTGCCCGTATTAGAACGCAAATACAACTCCGAAATGTGCCCGTGTGAATATACCCTTACAATTCTTTCAGACATTAGAGCCTTGTAGCAAATCCTGAGGACCAGTAAATAGTTAAACAATATCTATTAAGCAGATGATGACCCGCACTCACCAGCATGTGTACAGTAGATCCACTGGTTTCCAGATAAGTGCCGTCTCATAGTGGTATCCCTTTTAAGGCCATGTTTAAACATAAATAGAATCCTATGAATATTTAAAGGTCTTTTCCCATTAGGCAGCTGCAGACTGTTTTTACATTACCTTTGGGCTTGTTCCACATGAGTGATTTTGTTGGATGACCGAATTGCTGGTGTGTTTATTGTGTCATGATTGTTTTTTTCACACGGACAGTTTTCCTAGTGCAGATTCCTGCTTCCAGGTTTAAGGGAGGAATACAATACTATAGCGACAAATATCAGACACTTCAGCAGCTCTAAGTGGATCTGGTCCTTCTTGTAATATATTTTCTGCTTTATTTCTTAATATACATATACTTTTATCTTGTGAAATCCACCTTGTCTATCATGACAATATGAAATCTAACCAATATAACATTTTTATAATTAACACTAATAAAACTAGGTTGATAAATTGAAAATATCTAAGCAAATACATTGTGATACCTTAAAATGACTCATTGCAAAGGAGACATTTAGAAAAGAGGGTACAGCACGACTGATTTATTGCTGTAGATAAAATGTCTTCATAAATTAGGTTTGTCATGAGAATAAAATATGTAACAGGTCGAGTTAACCATGTTATACATCAAAAGGGTGGGTTATGTTGGAGTAGAGGAATTGACACTAGTGTTATGGTAGTAGACTGACCACAGCAACAGTTCTAAAGTTCAGGAAGACCACTACAAGGGTATTGCTCAATAAGATGCTGTTTCCTTACAGAGGTATTCTCACTACATCAATTAGCTTTAAGCATTAAGGCAAAGGTACATAAAGGCTATTACCAATTTCAATGCTGTTCTGAGTTTGCTTTCATTCAAAGTTAGAGCAGATCTTATCTCCTGCTTGTGTACACAAGCTTCCCTATGTTACCAACCACCTGTCTCTAGCAGACCTGGCCGGCTAGTGATGTCACTTCCTGCTTTGTTTTTTCGGCAGCTTGTTTGCCTCCATCACCAATGTCCCTCTAATAGGCTCAGCAGGGCTGAACGGTCAGTCACTGCTGTGGAACCACCCACAGCCTGGACAAAAAGTGTGAGTATAAAGCAGGCTGTAAAGAGCAGGCTCTGTGAAACAGCATGGTGAGAACACCCCTTTTAGAATCAATCGATATACTGTGCATATGAGGCTGAACCCCTACCAAAAGGTATATACAGGCAGTATCCCGACTTAGACCGTTCCGACTTACATCCGTCCCCTAGTTACAAACCGAGACTTATGGGACATGCTGGCACTTGTAGTTCCATGTTCCACAGCAAATAGTAGCTGTGGAACTACAAGCTCCAGCATGCCACAGCATGAAATTGAGGCAATATCTTCTTGACAGGGACACAGACAGCAAAATAAATGTAAAAACCCTTCCTAGCACTATCCAAAACTAAAAAAAAACAACTTTTGTGCTGGAATTACATTTAATAAATATACCTGTTCTGACTTACATACAAATTCAGCTTAAGGACAAACCTACAGCCCCTATCCCGTTCGTAACCAGGGGACTGCCTGTATTTTATTTTTCAGTAGACTATACCTTTTTGCTCCACAAAGACAGCATAAATGGCAGAAAACAAATTACATGTAGTCACAAGTAAATCTGCTGTAGCCTATGGCTACACTGTGGATATGCTATGGTATATGTACGTTTACCTTTTTATATCCAGTTTCAGATTCACAATACAGCAGCCCAATGGCATAGCTAGAACTTATGATGCCCGGTTTTTTCCACCCCCCGTTACCAACCACATCCCCACTTTTTACAGGCTCCTCTTTGTCACTTTAAAGAAAATCATGTATTTCTGTTACGATATTCTAAGAGTCAAAACATTAACTTTTCAGTCCATGGAGCTGTTTGCAGGTTTTACATTTGTGGCATAAGATTATGACCAAAAAGCGGCCCTGGCACTAAACCCCAGCAGCCTCCATACAATATCTGCTCATCCCACCAGCTCACATACAATATTCGCCCACTCCTACCAGTCCATATACAATATCTGCCCCCTTCCACAAGCCCATGTAAAATATCCACCCCCTGCCACCAGTACCCCAAAAAATATCTACCTGCAAGTTTTCCCTTGGTCACACACCTCGCCACTTTCTAAAATAACACTATAAATACCATCAGGAAAGTAAAAGTGAAACCCCTAATCACAAGGCCACGACAGATGTGAACTCACTTTTACAATCCGGAGCAAGTTTACACTGCCACTGTACAAGTACTGATATAACCTCCAATCCCGCCATCTAGAGGCCACATAGTGGTTACCACCAGATGACTACAGAACTGATCCAACACAGAAGCAAAATAAACCCTGACATCCAGGGACTCACAAGAGACGTCTTCTCTGATGAGCCGTTCTCTTCTCTCATGACTCATTGTTTTTCCCTTTTCTTGTCCATCTGACTGAGTTCACCATGACAGCTTCTCCCAGCCATGACACATCCCTGAATAATTAACCCCACATACATTTTAGATGTTTAGATGTTACCAGAACTTCCCTACCAATTGCTGCCTCTGTTATGGGCACCCCCACTAACAAGGTAGGTTTTAATCTTGCTAACCATTAATTTGGTATATATATCGACCCCCCGTTAGTACTCATTTAGGCCCACAGTATGTATATATATTAGCCCCCCCCCCCAGAGGTAGATTGGTATGTATGCCCCCTGTAGGTAGATTAGAGCCCCCTGTAGATAACTAGGTATAAATGCCCTCTGTCTGTAGATAGGCAAGTATATAGCCTCCTGTAGCTATACAGCACCCTGTAGATTTGTAGATATACAGCATTCTGAGACTATATATGCCTCCTCCAGGTATACAGCCCCCTGTAGGTATATATGCCCTAATAGGTATACTGTGCCCTGTAAGCATATGTTTCTCCTTTAGGTATATAGAGCCTCCTTAATGTATATATGTCCCCTGTAGGTAAATTTTCCCCCTGTAAATATATGTGTCCCTTGTAGGTATACAGAGCCTCCTTAAGATATATATGTCCACTGTAGGTAAATTTGCCCTCTGTAGATAGATGTTCCCCCTTTAGTTAGATACTTCCTCTGTAAGTAAATATTACCTCTGTAGGTAGATATTCCCCCTGTAGGTAAACATGCCCCCCGTAGGTTTATGTATGTGTATATATATATACCTCATCACGCCGCCTATGACAGGACGTTGCTTCAGGCTTCTGCTAGAAGTGAAGTCTAGGAGATGCGTCGGCGCAGGAGTATTCAGCATGCGAATGGACGTACTTTGAGAAAATACTGTGGGTCTGAGCCTGCACACCAATGCATCGCCTGGATCTGCCCTTGACAGAGCTCGGGGCCCACCGGGGTTTTTCGCCAGCACCCCAGTGGGCCAGTCTGAGCCTGTCTGCACATCCTCTGAAGTGCCATTTGCACTACGGGACTTGCACTAGGAGACGTGCTGCCAGGAATGGACATTTTTTAATGCAACTCCACTCCTGTCCTTAAAGGGGTTGTTTAATTAAGGCATCTCCATTTAAAGGGGTTTTCTTAACACGCTGTTTGACTGAATTTTAGCAGTTTTGCACTTTGTCTCCTCAGGATGTGGGTAATTCTACAGCAGTGATTAGCATATTAAACTTCTAGGGAGCTGTTACTCAGTGCAGGAGATTGTTATCTCTAACAAGATTACAGATAAATCCCTGCTTTTCAGTCCTCACAGCACATGTATCTTTTGTTTAGTGAAGCTAATCTAATTAGATGTGATTATTTTGCTTGCATCTCAGACTGTCAGTGGCTCCTTGCTCTTTGCTTATCAGATAACAGATGTCCTTGATCTCAGATAATCGATCTTATGACTAAAGTAAAATCTATGGACCAATGTATTTTTAAAAAAAGTCTTCATTTAACTGTCCTTTTATGTTGAAAGCTGATCTTTGTAGTGAGAAAACTGCTTGTAGTTCTCAGAGGTGTTTGCCTCAGCTCAACTCCTCTCTCCTGTAAAGTCCACACAAGTCCAAATCTTCTAATACCTCTCACTGGTGCTGGCCTTTCAACTCAGCTCCTCACTCTCCTGGCCCAGGTACTGGTGCGCAACTCAGATCCTGGCTTCTTACTTATTTTACATCACACAGATCCAACTCTTTGCCCCAGGTTCTCATTGCAACAAAGATCTTGGCCTCTTCCTCTTTCGAATCACACAGATCAACTAACTCACTCTACTGCTACTACTCCTACTAATACTACTAGCCCCCATATGTCCTGTTTCATCTGGGCATTCTGCAGAGACCCTAACCCCCAGCAAACAGCTAAATGATCAAAGACCACTTTACCACAGGAGGCATCTACAGGGTCCATCAAGTATATGACAGACACTGACTGCACCAGGAATGCTCCCCCATGTGGTCATCCAAACAATAGAGGAGACCCCCAACAAGAAATATATGAATACATTGTAATAACAGGAAATACATTGATACATTGTAGCAAGAAAAATAAAACAAAAACTTCACTCATCATCACAAGGTTTCTCTAGTCTAAAAAAACAGGGGGTACCCATTCATTCCCTATGTCTTTTGATAGCAGCTGCAATTAGAATCTACTGTTTTGGAGAACCCAGTACGTTCATGTATTACACAGACACTGTGGCACTGTGGTTGTCCTGCAGGGAAAGTGAATTCTTCCTACCACAAGTTATAGCTGACTGATATAGGTTCTAGGGAAGTACACCCTAAAATGTCAGATATTTTCAAGGGAATGCTGCCAGTGTTTTCATAGCAACCAATCACATCTCTGTTTTCATTTCACAATATATCTTAAAAAAAAAAAAATAATTGGTAATTTTGTTGGTTTCTATAGGCATCTGCTCCAGCATTCCCTTGCTCCAGCTTCTTATACTATATAGCTCCATTTAGGCTAAAGTGTATTTAATTTTCCCAGGTGCAAACAAAAAGCATCATCCACTTCATCTTCCCGTCTGCTTTTAAGCATTTAATTCAATGAAACAGCAGATGCTTGCAGATGAAATGACAGGTTTCTTTAGGATGACATCCATCCATCATCCCATTGATTTTATTATTAAAAAACACATATAGAAAAGTGATGTTTGAATCACTTCATTGATGGATAAAAAAAATCTGTTTTTTTATCCACTGAAGTAAATGATGATACGAGGAATAAAACAAATCAGAATATCAGATACTACATCAAAATAAATAATACATACAAGTATTTGTTTTGTAAAAAGATGTGGAAATTACCTCCATTTGAATGTATTATTTGCAAAATTGCATATATAGGGGTAAAAACAATACAAGCAGCTATAGGCTCCATTTTCAGGAAGTCAGTCAAACTGTCCTGTCCCATCCCTCTCATAACAAAATCAGTGGAAAGAGATGTTTGACTTTGGTGCATTATCAGATTAAATTATAGTCCTTAATTGCAATATAATGCAGCAAGATAGAAGTCCCAAATTTTATGTATTGCTCTATACTGATTAAATCTATCAGCAGGAAATTCACTTTTAAGGAGTTGTCTGGTGCAGAATACTCATTTTCGAATGATCTATGAGGGCATTCTAAATAAATAGAGCGGGTCCCCGTCAGGAGAACGGCTATAAAAATGGTCCCTTTCTTTGGAGGTCCCAACATGTTCATGTGTTATGTGGACAGCCATCAGATTTAATGAGCACTGTGTAATACATTTTCCCGTTGGTGGTGCATTAGGGATTTTGAACACTTGCTGTCAGGTTTATGTGCAGGTTACAAGTAATTTCCTAGCAGCAAAACACCATTGTCTTCATCTTACTTTTGGGAAACCCTTCTAAGGAAAAGTATTGTCTCCAGTGGACAGCCACTTTGATGATGAGATAAAAGAATGTTCTAATGTTATATTCTGCGGTTTTTATATCACATACCATCTAAAAGATGTATTTTTTTTGTTTTTTCATGAACATCACAGCAGCAAATATGTATAGGAATCCACTGCTATACCCCTTCTTTATAGTGAATTGCATGGTCAAGAATCTGCTCCAAATCGCTCTACCATGACCCCGGAGTTTATGTCTTTGTGAAGATCTGTAAGCTTGCCAGTCCACTTTCAGCCATAGATGGGCTGGAAGCTTAGAATCTTGACCATTGCAGAAGAGCCTTAGAGTACTAGACATGGAAATGGTGGAATCAATTAAAATGTCATTTATGGTGGAATTCATGTAAATGCAGGAGTTAGGAATTTGTTATTAGGATGTTAAGAACTTTTCGGGAGTAAGAGATTTATGTTAACTGAAAACTTAAGAGTCCATGCTTATGGAATTGAAGACTTCTTAAAGACTTCTGACTTACCATTAGAATGGATATGGCAATCCCTAATATACCATACACCTTTGTTTATCTGGTTCCATGGACAATAAAACACATTGCACTTTAAGAAGGATCTCAATAATAAGTCCAGGTCCCAACACTTTAAGTGGATGACATCAACAGAACGGTCCATAGAGTAAAGCAGGAGGCTGTCAAGAAGATCAACTGCTATGTATATGGTAGGCTGCAAAACAGACTGGCTAAAGCCACGGTCACGGGATGGCACATTGAAAAAAACTTTGTGTGCTATTGAATTTCAAGTTGGGAGAATTTCTTTCACAAGAAGAGGAATTTTCTTCCTATTTTTTCTAGGGGCAAAGATGCATGACTTTTGTCGCAACTCTGTGCCACCCTAATTAAGGAGCATCTGCATCTTCCAGGCTCCAGTCTTCAGCCTATTTCCAGTACAACTTGCAAGGTCCAGAGGAAGAGAAAACAATAGGGATTCTTGTAGCAAGATTTGTAGCAAGATCTGCAAGCATTGCAGAACATAGATTTTCATCTCCCTGAAATAGACAGGTTTGTCTTTACCTGCCTGTCTCTCAGAATCCTTCAGGTGCTGGAAGAAGGTCCCAGATTATCAGCAAGAGCAAGTATTCACTTTTGGATTGTCCTTTTACCTTAGAAGATTAAGGATTATAACAAATCTAATATATCTCAACACTTTTATCTTGGAGGAATGATTCAGGATGGGGATGATAGAATGATTACATGGTAACCCTGGATCTCAAGCAAGCCTACTCGTATGTCCCCTTAAACTTTGTTGTTTAGGCTGGACTTCCTACAACATAACCAATTATGGGGTTTATCCCTGCTGGAATTTTCTTTGCACCAAGGATTTTTCTAAGCTTTTCCTACAGGAAATCTGGAGAAAAAAGTAACTGATCCCTAACTAGACAACTGGCTCAAGATGATATCCTTCCTATCTTCACTACTTCAGAACTTGGAGAAATCCACTCTCTTTATTTCAGGAATGTATAGTGGATTTTAAGAGATGACACTTGGGGCCACATGTATGAAAACTGTTTAGGTCTACATGTGGCCCTTGGTCTGACCCATTAGACAGTGTTTTATTAAAATTGCAGAATTTGTTGAAACACAGACCTTTCTCCATCCTCCAGGTAATGTGTGTAACAGGCCTTATATCAGCAGGCATAGATGCGGTCTAATGGGCCAAGCAGCATCTTAGGTCTCTTCAAACCGACCTTCTGCAGTGATTAGACCATCAGTCAAACTGCTTGCACCAGACATTCAAACTTTCTCAGTAGACCAGAAATGCATAGCAAGGTTATAGTTCCCTCCTGGTGGGTGGTCCTTATTATAGCTGTATCCATCAGAATGCGGTTTGCCAATGTCTCTGGCATAAAAAATCTTTGAACTCCCTAGAAAACTGTCTTCCAATGCCAAGGAACTGAAATGGAGTTTTATGGCCTACACCAAACCCTTCCTAGTTAGGTGTTTAAAAGACGCTATGAGGTCAGACTACAAGAACGATGGAAGGTCTTCCCCAGAAAGAAGGTTCTTCCTTAGGTCATACACTTTTAAGGCCCTGTATTTTCCACCCTAATGTATGTCCTGTGCTTTCAGGAAAGTCTAAATTTTCTACACTATTCTTCTTTCCTGTAGTCCAAGCAGCAACACCTGATTACATGCCCAACAGATATTGTTTTTTACTTCTGCACCTTCTCTAGTTTTTGTTAACTCTTCTTGTCGCCTGTCCAGAACACGTGGAAGAGAGATAGATCCCCATATGAATGTGTTGCTGTTTGGCTATCGGAAGGAAGAATAGCCTAGGAAATTCAGTCTTTATGTGCCATGACTTGTGAAATTTATTTCTTTGTTTTTTTTAAACTCATACAAATTGCCTTTCAAATAGTTATTTTAATCCATTGTTTGTAATTTATGGCATATCTGCTCGGAGAGATTTGGTCACAGCGCAAGTGAAAAACCCTGGCGTATAAATAAACATTATGTTTATCTTCGCGTTTCCGCTGGAATGGGTTTGTTTTTCAACTGTTTCTACAGTGACCTTTACAAGAAGTATATTTATCTCTTCTGTAAACAGCTGGCACATAAAAAGTTTTAGCTGGGAAACATTTTTCATTTTAACACATTTTAAATTTCAAACCATCGACAATTTTGCTCTGACTTAACAGTGGAGTCCTTTATACTCACAAAATGAGGTTTAGGCCATGGTGCACCTTTGTTCAGCATCCCAGCAGGAGAGGTCACCAGTAAAGAAAACTGTGCCAGTTTATATGAAAGAACTTTGTAGTCTTAACCTTTAATTATCCTGCAACATTTACTTGAAACCTCGTTATGAACCAGTAGATAGCCAGAGTTGATATCCCACCTCCCACAACTGTATCTTTCATAATTAGTTTTGGTGGAAAATTTGTACCTATGACAAATGAAAGTTGCCTGCTTTGTAGCAATGGAGAACTGAAAAAGGTTGGTGATAATGGAAATTGGAGTGTCTGCATTGTTGATGCCAGCACCATGTTTGGATTGTCTGTATATGTACTGAGGCAAAGGGCAAAGATATGTGTTTGGATATAACAGAAAGAAGAAGACAGTTCCTATGTTAAAATGAAGGAAGAACCATAAAGACATATGCAGAGCGTGCAGTTGCTTTTTTTATATCCTAAAAAATTATAGTAATTGCACTTACATTAACCTGCAAAGGCAGCTACTTTGTACTTTTGTTCTGTGTTCATAAAAATGTCCCTTATTTTTACAGTGAGTTCATGAATTTTAAAAATTGTGGCTGCAACATTTGGTACAGAACTGTTGTCAGATACTAAAAAATTCTAAAGGGTATAAGATTTTCAAAAGACAATTTAGAGTATGTTTACAGATAGTTATTCATGAGGATTTTGACACAGACTTCACATCAGAATCCATGTGAAAGCCATGTCGGATCTTTATCCCATTTTTTTTTTTACGTAGAATCATATCCACATCGTGTAGCCTACCAAATTTTAATAGGGTCAGTCAGTCTATCACTGCTCCAAAGTGAAAACCTGCATCAGAAATCCAAAGGTATCACCATAGATTTCTGCTGTGGATGCGGTGAACATTATTTCCTGTTGAAAAAATCTGTTATGTGAACATACTGTAAGAGAAGAAGACTCTATGGGCGACATGTATGTAGGTTGATGCCGACACATCAGTTCTAAATCGATATAGAGGAATGTAAAATACAAAAGTATGTATGAACCTGTTGTATGTGGGTTCATAAATCTGGTATGTGGTATGTCATGCATAGCATATCCTTGGCGCGTAGAAAATGGGGCTGCATATCTGGTGCAGCCCCATTCATACGTCACCCTATGATTATAAATACTATTAACAAAAGTATTTATTATCTTATCATTATTATCTTAGTGCTTATAAGAGTTTACTCTCATTAAAATTACCATGTCCTTCTACTTCCTGTTCACATGCATATCATGTTTACAGATTGCCTAAAACTAGTTTTGAATCTTAACATTGGTATAATGTGATATAGATTACGAGGGTTGTGCCACCAATAACATTTATCACCTATCCAATGTTTGATCGCTGGGGGTCACACCGCTTTGACCGCCACAAATCACTAAAATGGGAGCTCTGCGTCCTCGACTTTCCTCACTGCAAGCATGCAGCAAAGAAGTCTGAGATTATGCCAATTGCTGCTCAATTCAAAGTCTATGGAACCGACGAAGATAGGAGATTGCTGTACTCGGCTATTTCTCTCAGACCCTTAGATTTTGAATGGATCATCATTGTGTACGTTTGACCACTGTTCTGTTCAAAACCTTCTTTGTTGCAGCAATCATGCAGTAACAAAAGATGGGAAAGGGAGGAGGTTAGATTCCAGATTGTTAGCGATTGGTGGTGGTCCACCAGGAATCACAGTGCCTATCGAGTGGGTAAATGTCAGGATTGGTGAAGGTGTCAGGGTAAAGATATTGGTGATGCCCCCCAGTAACAGAATCATATGAACTGCTAATTGAAATGGGTTTCCTGCTTTGTACAGTCGCTACTTATTGGAAGGTAACCTTGAATTCAAATGATCGCAAAGGGCAACATGTCAAAAAAGAGGCACTTCCATGCCAGTTTTAAGGCGCATTAAATGAGTGTATAATGCGCCTGAATAAATAAACCTGTCAAATGTCTGGCCTGTGGTATTCCTTGTATAGCATATTTAATGCACCTAATTTAGGTGTATACCAAAAAAAAGGTGCATAGCATATCATTGCTAGCATATTTGATGCGCCTATTTAGGTGCATTCAAAAGTGTCATGCCTGGTGTATACGGCACCTAGTTGTGGTGTACGACAGTTCCTTTCTATAGAGAATACAGCGTCAACAGTTTTTTGGTGCAAAATACATTAAAAAAAATGGTGCAGCCTTAATGGGACATGTCGCCCTAAGTGTCCTCTTGCTGGGACTCCGGAAATATATTGTTCTGGAAACATTTCAGACTTTTCAGACTTTTTTCATTGGATTTCTGTTGCAGGGTTTATTTGGAAAGTTTTTTAGGGAAATAGGAAGTAGAGGACCTAAATTGGTGGAGGCCTTGGAAAAATTGCCCTTTTGTCCAAGCTATATACACTTTTCCCCAGTTCTTAAATACATTGACTATGTGTTTCATACATTGCAGAGTGTTCATCTTTTTTGCTTTGTAGGTGTTCTTATGGCACCCAGTTTATGTAACCCTGGTAGGTAACCAATGCTTAGACCTGCAGGGGTTTGGACTGAGGATGTGCTTAAGTACAGCTGCCTTACAGTAACATTCCCACTACATAGCTAAGTTGCAAATTCATTTTTGTTTAGTATATAGACATATTTTTTGTTCCTAACTAAATAAATCCACCTGTGATATTTTTATTTTTCGTTTTGTGACTGCCAGCTGTTGGGAAGTAGAGCATAATCATTCTCTGGCAATTATAGAGACTGAAAAGCCTGCAAAATGTGTAACAAAACTGTATTATTATGGCATGTTTATTGTTGGTGAAAGCGAGGAATCAGCAAACCCATGTTTAATGCTGTTTATATTATTTGTGCTCTTCATAGACTTACCAGTTCCTAACACGAGCTTTCCCATTGCATAAACTGACAATACTCTAGTGACTTTGAAATTGAGCTTCATCGAATTAACATCAAGGGAGACATGTATGATAATTTTTTCACCCTCTTCTCGCGTAAAATGCGCGAAAGTGAGCCGGCTACGATGTATAATGCGCCTAACGAATGTGTTAGGCACATAGGGTGACATGTATGAAAGGGTTTTTCACCCTTTTTCTGGCGTACAATGCACCTAACTGAGCCAGCTATGATGTCTAATGCACCTAATGAATGTGTTAGGCGCATTGTTTGTAAGACTCAACACTTTCAAATGCGCCTAACATGAAGGGGTGTTCTGGGGGCGGTATGGAGGCGTGTCACACCTCATTCGTAAAATTAGACACATCTATGAATGTGGTTCAGCAAAACTAGGCGCATTACTGCTCGGACAGGTAGAACTATCTCAATGTGGTCTGCCTGAGCCTGAGGAGTTGAAGTGGAGCTAGATTTCCTGTAAGGGGCAAAAATGTCCAATATTTCTCAACTTACACCAGTACAATAATAAATAGTGATTTATTATAATTATCAAAAATTTGATTATTTAAATTTTATGAAAAATGTGATCATATAAGTTAATATAAAATATATAATATCCCAAAAATATAAAACTATCTCCTATAAAATGTATTTCAAATTAATATAATCTAAAACAAATGTTACATTAAAAAACCCATTGATGATGTTGTTCAGATTTTTATATTTTTATCACATAAAATTTGAAACCTATTTTTGCTGCTCTCACCCTTTATTCTACATACAGCAAGAGCCAACATGGCACAGGTATTGCTGGGACCTGTGGTTCACCAAGCAAGATCAGTACAATAGTTTCTATTCACTGATATGCTATTCTAATGTTTTTTCTTTTATTTCCAGCCTATCTATAGCCTTTATACATGTGTGGCGCATTACTAATGCCCCTAAGTTCCAAACACACAGGCGAGGTGCAATGAACTTTAGATGCCATTTATGAGCACAAAAAACACTTTCATACATTCAGGCACATTTGACACTGAAAAATAGATGCAAAAATGCACTTCGATGCGCCTGGTTCTATACATGTCTCTCCAAGTGTTACTTTTTTACCACTCATTGATGTTTTAGATATTTTGTAAATGGTCTCATTCTACATATAAGACTATACATGATAATTATTGGAAGTTTGGGGACGTGTATGTATATGAGTCTCTTCCTAGTGCTGGAAGTTTAAATGGAGAAGGAAAATTTAATTATCTTGCTAAGATATTATAAAATGTATCTAGATATTCCTCACATATTGTCCAGATCTATGCAAAAAAAACTATAAACAAACTCTAAAAGGTTTTCCAAAGTAAAAAAAAAAATGTTCTAAATAGTATGTCTGCCAAAGTTAGGCACTTTTGTAATGTATTTTCTTAAGTTTTCTGTTAGCTTCCTGTTATCAAACAGTTGATGTAGAACTGCAGGAAGCTAGGAACTGTAGTAGTTTTGTGTCTCCACACACATAAAGCAGCTTTGTGTCCAGCCCAGGAAATCAGGTGGTGTAAGGGCGCGTCTCTACTGCACAGGACAAATACCGGTCGGTTTGCCGGCCGGTATTTGTCCTGTTTTGTGGCCGTACCCACGGCAGCGGGGGGTACGGCTTTTCTCTGCCCTCCCCCTCCACATTGAGATGCACAGATTCCGCCCGGAAACCGGATGGAAGATTGTGCTTGCACAATGTTTTGCGGCCGGACTGCGGGCGGAAAAACCGCCCGACGGAAAGCCCGTGCAGTGGGGACTGCTGCACGGGTTTTCCATAGAGCACCATTGTGCTCGTTTTCGGCCGGTTTTTAAGGCGGTCTGAAAAACCGCAAACCGGCTGAAAAACCGTCCGAAAACCCATGCTGTGGGGACATGACCTAAGAGTTGTGGCTTTTTGAAGCCTTTGAAGACTCACCCCATAATCCTACCTCTCAAGGCTTTTAGCATAAGGTGGGAAACAGGAAAATGGACAGAGACTGAATGGAGGGAGGAAAATAGGCAAGCATAGCAAAGGATCAGGTGGCTTGGAGTCTTACAAGTTAAAGGGAAGCAATTTCTTTAGGGGGAAATTTTTTTGGGGGTTTCATTGAAGAGCAGAAAAGGTTGAAAACAGTCGGGAAATGCACAAAAACCATCATAAAGTGTTTGCTGGGGGAGTTTTGTTTTTCGGTTAAAGGGCCTGAAGGTGTGGAAGGGGCCGAGACAAAAACCCAAAAGATTCTTTTTTAGGGGTTTTTTTTCTATCGATGTGTGAGAGGGTTTTTACTTACCCACTACTGGAGATCTTAGCTGGGATTCCGGATCTTCTAAGAGTTTTACCAGGTCTTTAATAGACATTTTCAGATGCCTTTAGAAATTACATAGTTAAAGTTCAAAATAATTTTAAAATCATTTTATAAAATTTTAGCAGTAAGGACCAACCATTTTTTTCTTTGTGTTTTTTGTTCAATTTATTTGTTTTCAACACTAGCTGGATGCTATAGGTGTCACGGGTCACTACTTTTTTAAATGGAAAAAGGTAAAATTTTTAAACGGTCCCCCATGTGTGTTTTTGTAACTATTTTGGTGTCTTTATTGCTTTGTTTTGTAGTTTTTGGGTTCAATTTAAAATTTTGATAATGATATATCAGAAGGCTGCTTCATTTCACCTGATGTAAGTTTTTGTGTTGTACACAACTATATTAGGAATAGCGCTAAATTATGCTTTTGAGTAGTATTGAGGCTGCAAGATCATAACATATAATAATATATGCTAAAACCATGCACCAGAAACGTGATACAAATTGTTTTACAGTGTTAGCTGCTTCTTATTTAGCCTGATTTGGGGTTACAATTCTTTTTTTTTGGGGAAATTTGAAGGGCACCAAAAAAACCCAGTCGCGGGTACCCTGTAAAAAAAGGGAAAATTAAAATTTAAATTTTGAAGGTTAAATTAATTTATTAAGGGGAAAAAAATATAAGTATTTTTGAAAAACGGGAATATGCCTAAAAGTGGATAGGTGCGGGGTTCCAAAAAGGGAAAATTTGCCTATTTTGGGCAATGGGCCCCCGAAAGTTTTTAGCTAAAAATTAGAGGAACGGTCATTTTTGTGTACAACTCTCTTTTCTCTTTTTGGGAAATTTCTCTTCTGTTTTTCAGCAGTACTCCGATCTCCCAAAGAATAGAATGAGGATTTCCCTCCATTCGGGTTTTAGAGACTTTCACGGGGCTGTTCCCAAAAATGGGGTGGGGTCCAAGGGGGTGGAACCCTATCCATTTGATGGCACATTAATATGTTTTGGTAAATCATTTTTGCATGGGGAAAAACCCCCCTTAAAAGGGGGTTTTGGGCCCTCACTACATCGTTTTCTTCTTACCTAGTCCTGTTTTCTCGTTTTAAATTTTTTGAGTTTACTGGTTTACTGGCTTTACGGGGTTTCAAAAGGCCCCTGAAATTGGTTTGAGCTGTTGAGGACCAGGTTGTAGTTATAGCGACCAGCGCTGGCAGCCTATCAGGAAAAAATCAACGGGTTCTGTAGCTATGGGGCCCTGAGGAGTTTGATGCACCCCATAAAGAGGAGATATCTGGGAATTTGATAGGACATGTTAAATGGAACATATTCCAAAGTGACTTGTTTTTGAAAGATCTTTTAACAAAAATAGCAATTTTTGTAGTGAGGACAACCCCTTTAAGCCATCTGTCAGAAGTATTAACCAATGTATACCTCCATTTAATTTGTGAAGTTTTTAAATTTTTTAAAATTTTTTTCTGTTTTTACTTTCTTTTAAAAAAGTATCCCTTCATAAACCTATTAAACTTTTCCAAAAGGCAACCTTTGAAATAGGGGGGCCCCATGAAAACCTTTGGGGGGAATTAAAATTTTATGTATGTATCTTTCGGGAATAGCACATTTTGATGAAAAAGGCTTTAGGGAAAAAAAAAATGTTTGGTACCATGTTGGCAAGTAGAGCTTTAGGGAGGTAGCACCTGTGCCAGGGATCCTAAGGGCAATTTGCACATTTTGCACTTTATTTTTATACTAACGACATTTACTTATATGAAATTAACCTCTTGGGCCTTCATGTGATATATTATCAACCTTAATGGTTTAAAGAAAAAAAAAAGCCATCTCTTTTTCAAGAATGTATAAAAGAAAATGAGGATGTGTCTATATTTTTTTTTTTATAATATGTTATAATAAATGCATTTACCCTTTCAACAAAGTTTTTCCCAAAACAGAATATAATTTTTGTTACATGTTTGGTTTTGTTTTCTTAGCGTTAGGATTTTTTTTTACTTTATAAATATATTTTTTATTTAGTTATTTTTTATACAATTTTTTTCGAACTTTTTTTTTATTTTTTATATATATTTTCTATGCTATAATTTTCCCCTGAAACCCTCAGGTTTAAAAAGAAAAGTTTTGGGAAAAGTTTTAAATTCAGGGCTTTTGATGCTGCGCTTGATCATGGACCATAATAATAGTACTCCGCTTTTCATTTTATATATTATTGGTATTTGCCTAGAAATTCTGTTTAAAGGGGCGGATCTTTGTTTTTAAACCCGGGGTTCCCTTTTTAAAAAGCTGAATCTTTTCTCTTTAAAATCAATGTCTTACTTGAAGGCCACACATAACTTATTGAATAAGCCTCATGATGCAGAGCTGTGTGCATTAGGCTGTACAACAGCACTTTAGAGCCCAGAAATTTATCCCCTTTCCCCCAAAAAGGCCACAATTAATTGAAAAAAGTGTTTCAAGGGGGTTTGGGGTTGAAAAGATGAAAAGGGTTGAATCACAGAGTTATTTAGAAGGCTGAATAAAATTTTTAAATTTTATGGTTGACAAAACTAAAACAAGCCCTTTTTAAACTTTCTTTTCCTCAAGGGGATGCATTTTGCTTTAGGCAATCATGTAAATCCAATATTTTCTACATACACAGAAAATGGTGATACTGGGCTCAGTTGTATTTTCATTGTAGGCTTTAGGCATCAGCCCAACTATGGTAGTGAAATGAAGCCTCAATATTTTACCCGTTGGGTTTGCATCCCAAAAAGGAGGGGCAGCTCCGGGAAAAACCCTACAATTTTGGTGACAATTCCTAATGGGGTCTCCCGGCCTAGCCAAGACAACTCAATAAAAGATATCAGCATTCTTATATGCAAAATTACATTATATTTTAAGCTTGATTTTTAGCAGATTAAAGGAGTTTTCGCACTACAAAGATCAGCTTTCAACATATAGGGACAGGTAATTGAAGGCTTCTTCTAAAAATATTGGTCTTTTGCTATTACCTTGGTCATAAGATAAGAGAGACGTTATCTGCTTGAAATGCAAACGTTTTCTCTTTTTACGACCAAAATCTTTGCCCCTGCAGAAAAGCAGGGAGCGATTGTACAACGGGGCTAAACTCTTGGGGGAACTATATCTACTATTTTGCCATAGGAAAAAACTTAAACTCTATCGTTCTAAATTTTAAAAAACACAAAAAACGTAACTTTTATTTTGAAAATAACATTAAACCCTTAACACATTTTTTTAAAAAACCTGATTTTTAAACCCTTCAATTTATCCTTTTTTTCCTTTAAAAGGGTTTGTTTCCTTTTTTTATAAAAGTTGGTGGAACCCCAAACCAAAATTAAAAAGGAAAAACCTTTTTTATACAGTAATTTACAAACTCCAGAAAGGGGCCCCAAAAGCATCCTCCCGGGGGGCCCAGTACCCCTAATTGAGGGACATAAAACATAAAAGGGTTTTCCTTGTGATCCCCCCTTGCACGGGGGGCCCCTTGTAAAAAGGGGGTGAGAAATCAAAATTTTTAAAAGGGTAAAGCCAAAACCCCCCAAAGGGTTTCACCAGTTTAACCTGGCTTCATCGGGGTTTAGGGGTCTTGGCCCCATGTTTTTCTAAGCCTTTTCCCTTTTATTTCATGTTAGGTACAACCCTTTTCGGTGTCCCCAATTTAAAGCCACCAGGAATCAAACAAAACACATTCCCCCTTTTTTTTGGAGATATTTGACATTTCTTGGAAAAATCTTTATTCTAAAAAGATAGAACACATGTAGTTTTTTTTTTACTAAAGTTTAAACTCCTGCACTTACATTTTGTAATCTTTGTAATATCAAATAGTTCAGAAAAGATAAATTTTTGAAAATTCATGCTATAAAAACCATCTTGGGCCTAACAAAAAACAGAGTGAGTGAAAAAGTGCTTGTGACGTAGTAAAACAGCATTGTGAGAAAACCCCTTTAAGCTCTTCATGTGTTTTAGTCCAGTGGTATAAAACACCCTTTTAAAGGGTTTTGTTTTTTACAAAAAGGGAACCTGTCAGCTGGTTCATGCTGCCCCAGTAAAGGCCTTCATTAAATAGGTGCAGGTTTTTCCGGGCCCAAATTTTAATGAAAATTTTCCCCTGAAACCCTGGAAAATTTTGAAAAAAAAGCAGTTTTTATACACACAAGATACTTTTTCATGTATTTTGTATTTAAAAGAGGCCAGTAGTTTCATATTTTTTTTTACCATTGTGAAGCTAGATAAGAAAGGGGACTGTGTATTTAAAGAGGTTTTCAGTTCTTGTTTTAGTTTTCTGTTTGCACCTTACCAACGGGGAAGCTGAAAGAAAAAAAAGGAAATTCAAGTGTTTTCAAATTCACTTTTGGTCCCCCGGGCCCCTGTTTTTAATTTTTTTCAAAACATTTGGTTGCTTTAAACACGTGTATTTTTGTTTTTTTTTTTGGGTACATTTTTCCCTGTTGCAGTATCCCCCAAACGCCTGTATTAACAGCAGGCTCCTTACAGTTTCCTAAATTGGTTGGAAAGGTCTTGCAGGTCTTTAAATTAAATTTTTGGTTTGGGAAGTCTTGGGGTAATAAACACAAAATTGTTTTATCACTTGAAAGGGATGCTTTCACCAGAGCAGTTTTGGTGCAGTTTCTAACTGCGCCCCAAATTTAAAATTTCCTTTATTACCAACAAGCTTCTGTCAGTTGTGAAAATAGTTCAAAAAGGGTTGTTTCAAGAAAAAGAAATTTAAATTAGAGTATTTTCCCAAAAGATTTTATTGCGGAACGTAAAGTTTGCGCCGGGCCCGTACATCGTGTGTTTCAGGAGCTCGCGTTAATACTCGCATACTCCCGGGGGGCGGGGGGGGGGGGGGGGGCAGTCCCCTGGGGCCCCCTAGAAAATGCATTCCCCCCGGCGCGTATTCGCCCCTAAAATTGGGGCATGTCACTTATCTCCCCCCCGGGTATTGTTGGCCCAGTGTGGGGGGAGGAGGCGTAATCATTTTTCCCCTTTGAGAACTATGGAAATTTTTCCCTAAAATTTTGGGGGCATTTTTTCCCCATATTAAGCGCAGTTTCGCCGCGAAAATTCCCTGATGAAAAAGGCCCCCCCAAAAAAAAGCCTGTGAACTTTCCCTTACTGTGTTTTAAAATTTTTGTGGGTTTTCAAAACATTGCTACTCACTTTTCCCAAACATTTAATTTGGGGCACAGCTTAAAAATGCCCAAAAAATGCGATTGTGAAAAAATCCCTTTTAAATTTTTAAACAATTTTAAAGGGGATTGAAGGGCTTCCCCTTTTTAAAGGCTTTTTCACTGAAAAACCAAAAAAACTAGGGGAGCTTTGGGGGAAAAAGGGCCCCAATTTTTGGGAAAAAAATTAGGGGTATGTTACACTGCCTTTGGTTTTTTGGGCAGTTTTTTCAACCTTTCCCAGTTCTTGGGAGCCCTCCCAAAAGAAAATCTGTTTTGTAAATCTACACAGCACAGATTTTTTATGAGGGTTTCCTAAACTAAAACCGTTTTGCGGAATCCGAAAAACCGACCGATTTTTTTGCGTTTAAAAAAATTTTTGGTGGGTCCAGCAATTGAAAATGCCCTTGGATTTTTGGGCACTTTTTTGTTTTAGGGCGGCCCTTTCGCAGGTGCGGTGGTTAGGGAAAAATGCCCTTTTTTAGGTCAGTTTTATATTAGCCAAAATTTTTTCTTCCTTGTTTTTGTTTTTTTTTTTCCTTAGGGATCCCATTTATTTGCACTGTGTTTTTTATAGCTTATACATCTACCATTGAGTTCCAATGTAGTTTTTTTTTTTTTCATATACATAATTATATTGAAATCATGGCTGGGACTTTTCTTTTTTTGTACTTTTTTAAAGGAAAATTTTGTTGTCAGAAAAATGGCCCAAATGTTTTAATGTTTATCTGGCTAGTGAACGTTTCTGGACACATTTTAATGTATACTGTACACTGAAAAATTTTCTCGCAGTACATGCTGGAAGTTTACTCATGCTGTGTGAATTTAGCTTTTAAAGGGTTTTTGTTTATTCGCAGGCATTTTTGACCCTTTTTGGGGGTTTTTTTCTGCAGTATTTATTTACAAATTTTTTTTATAGTCTACGCCAGGAAAACCCTCAAACTTTTGGCCCTCCGCTGTTGGGAAAATTCAACTCCCCTAACATTTGCATTAAACCCTTTAAAAAATGGGAATGTTTGGGGGGTTTTTTGGGTTTCCCCAAAAGCTGGTTGGGGGCCCCCAGTTTGAATATGCCCGGTTCGTGTAGACCCATAAAATAACTTTAAAGTAAATATTGAAGGGGATTTTTAAGGGGCCCATGTATGGAAAAATGTCTAGGGGCTAAGACCCTTTTTTTTTACCCATAGCAAAATAAAATCCCCTTTCATTTTTTTTTTTTTTAGTACTCTGCCCAAAAAAGAAAAGGGGGGGGCTTGGGGTTTGGGGGGCCCAAAGGGCAAAAAGGAGGTCTTTAGACTAGACATTTTCTAATGGGCCCCCTTTGTGTTTACTTTATCCATTTTTTGGCATTTTTCCAAAAACTAGCGTGCATTAGGTAAGGCATTGTTTTTCTGGTGTTTTTGTTTTCTACGGATTTAATAAACACCATAAAAAATGCTTGTTTTAACTGATTGCCAACAGCTCGTCAACTTTAAAAATCTGGGCGGTAGCTTTCTATTTCTACATGGACATTTTGGAGCACTAATTGTACATCTGCGCGGTTGGTAAGCCGGCTACAATGTGACTGCCAGAGCTCGGTAACTGCCTGAGCTCTGCAGTCACTACAATGGATGTATTTCCTCTGGATTTCTCCTGTGACTGGGGCTAATATATCAGCCCTAGTTAAAGAGGACATAAGAGGGGAAAAAATTTAAAATGTTTCCCAAAGGGTTTTTTCTGACCGTATAAGAGGCACAATATATTAGATAAAATAATAAAACACATACACACAAGCAAAATAGAATTTTATTCAAATGAATACTAACAGCCCATATCGCCGCATTAAACCCTCCCTCCGTCCTCCCCCGTTTAAATAAGGGGGATGTTTCATGCGGCTTTTTTGGGACGCTGTTTTTTGGGTGCTTTTTCGAAGGGCCTTTTCCTCACCCCAAAACGGGATCTTAAAAGGGGCCCCCCAAATGCCCACAGTTCACTAAAATTTAGTCCTTTTGTAAAAGAAACGGGTTTTAGTTTTAACCCCATTTTATGAGGTTTTTACGTTTCTTTTGGAAACGTGAAAAAGAAGTTCATGACAAATTTTTGAACAGTTTTTGGGGGGTTTTCGCGGGGGTGTTTTTTGACACGTTTTTTTTTTGGAGGTTTTTTTAATGGTTTTTTGGGCCCGGATTTTTAATTTGTATGGGTGAAAAAAGTGTTGGGAAAAATTTGTCCAAAATCTCGGGGCCAAAAAAAGCCCCCTTTGAAAACCTCTAAAAAACCCTTTTTGAAAAAAGTGTGTTTCGGTGGGTCCTGATTTTGGGTTTTTGGGGGCGGGAAAAAGCCCCCCGAAAACTTCCCTTTGAAAACCGCGTCCAAAAAAGCCTTGAACATTTCCCCGAGGGTTTTTTTCACCGGCATCTTGCGGGGTTTGGGGGGGGTACTGTGCACGGGTCTTTTATAAGTACGTGCTGGCCAGCGTATACTTCTAAAGTGCTGGGAGGTGTCCCCATTCACTTTCATTATCCCCGCCACGTATGCGCCGGGAAGAAGTGGGGGGAAGAAGGGCAGGGTTAATTTTTAGTCTTGTGAGAGCTATGATTACCGTAGTTTTCAGTCCTTTCTTCCCGGGCAAAAAGACGCCGTATGAACTTCCTTAAAACTTAAAATTTTATCTTTATATAACGTCTCTATGGAAAAATGGGCACAATTACAGAAAACCCTTTTTTTAGCGCCACTTTTTTCTGTTAAAAAAAAATTAAATTATTGAAAAAAAAAAGTGAAAAACAGGCTTTTGTTTACTATCTTCTCTCATATTTTTCAAAAAAGAACTAATGTAAAAATAAGATAAAAGTATAAGAAAGTGTTATAATTTTGAAACCCCCATTCCAAGGGAAAAAAAAATTTTGCCTTTTGGGCTAGGGCATAAACCCGCGCCCGGGGCAGGAACTAGTTAGGCATAACAGAGTGAAAATGCCATTAAAAACACCTATAAAAAGCTTTTGGAAAAAAAATGGGGGGAAATGTTTGAAAAAATGCTGCCCGATCGACGTCTGATGTTCCCCAGTAGTTTGGTGTAGCTTCCGACAGTATGTTTGAAAGTGTTTTGGGGGGCCATTCTAAAAATGCCCGAAAGGTAAGTGTGTGTGGCAAAAAAAAGACTTTTACGTTTTATTTTGAAAAAATTGCTTACAAAAAAAACTAAATATAAAAAAATCAACAAAATGTTATTATTCACATAACTAATTTTTCATTAGAAGTACACCCAAATGAAAAAATTGGCGTTAGGTTTTCTGGGAGAGGGAGGATAGAAAAAACTTTTAGGATACAAAGGTAACTATTTTTAACAATGATTGACAGCAATAACTTTTTATCTGTGGCAGCATTCTAACCACAAGACTGAGATTGACAGTTGTGTAGGAGGGAAAGCATTGTGACGTGTAAAAAAAAAAAAAAAAAAAGAAACATTTTACCTGACACTAATGGCCTAATTGGCTTCATTGACGTGAAACAGTAGCTCTGCCTTGTAGCAGTGATGGGGTAGTTCATTTATGCAAAAAATTTAATTTTGTTCAAATTTTTAGTTTTTTCGAAGTAAAATCTTATGTGATATATGTTTTTTTTTCTTTTGAATTTTAAAATTTTTGTTTTTCAAAACAAGGGGGCAGTGGGTCAGTAGGTCGGATTTTTATCAAAATTTTTTTTTTTTTTTTTTGTTCTGGGGTTTCTTTTTTTTCCCATTTTTTAAAATTAAAAAACATTTTAATTAGGGTTTTCATCACTGTTTTAAATCTTTTTTTTTCCCGCTCTTAAACCTAACCCCTATTTTTCTGCAGTAAACCCGGTCACAAGGGCCCTTTCTGGTTTGAGGTTCACCAAGCAACATAAAATTTTGATTTCTTTTATTTCACTGAGATAATATTTAACGGCTTTTATTTTATTTTCCCTGCGGGGATGTTTTTTTTAAACTTGATTTAAAACTACCCAAAAAAATCTGTAATACCCAACTTTAGAACGGGATTTATCCTAGATGCTGCATTGGTTTTATAATTTTATATTATATAATTTTAGATTCATTTTATTTTTTTTAATTTTTTTTTTTTTATATAATTTAATTTTCTATAGTTTTATAATTCTCATAAGTTAGTTTATATGACTTTAGTGATATTAGTTGGGAAATAATTGATATTTTTTGACCTATTGGCAACTAGAACCCAAGAACTATCTGACAACTATGGGCTCCGCCTCAATACTTTGAAATTGGCATGAATTAGTCTGACACTTTTGTGTCACATTCTGTCTAGTTACATTCATAAATGTGTCCAATCGTATGAATGCGGTGCGGCACGCATCCTAAAAATTGGCGCAGAAAAAACTGTTGAGATGTCGCATGACAATTTTTTTCGTGAACGTTTTAAAAAAATTCTAGAAGGGGAATACAGTTTTTTTTGCAAAAATCAGGCCAGAAACACAGCCCTGTTCATACATTTCGCCCATGGTGTATTTTACAAGAGAAAAAAGGGGAGGCCTAAATCTGCTTTTTAGATTCTTTTATGTGGCAGTTAACAAAAATATGTTTGTTTGAATGTTTTATTTTATTAAGGGTTTTATTTTTAATCTCTTAAAAAATGGGATTTTTTTAAATATTTCTTTTTATTAAATTTCTTTGACAACCATTCAAGGACAGATTCAGTGTTTTAGTATAATATAATTGTGATGTGAACATTAAAAAAATGCTGTTTTACTTAGCATATTCATATTTTTCCAATTTCAACTTTGCAAATAAAGGTGATTTTAATAATGGGAAATTTTTCTGACGGATGTATCAGAAAATGGGATGACAGGGGGTGCGTGGTGCTGGTTCTGGTCTTTCAAATCGGTACCAATAAAATCTACAGCTCAACCCACAGTAAGCCCTTACAACACTCCATCCACAAAGAAGCCAAACAGCTTGCAGAAACTTTCTACACAAAGCAAATTTATTGATAAAGTAGCAAAACATTACAAAACTATATGAATGAGGCATCGCCACCATCATACTGACCCACAGCATAAAGTTAACTGCACAGTGCCCTCTGTAAAAATAATAAAAACAGGTTTTTCCAATAAATTATATTGTATTTTTAATGGCATCATTTAATGTACAAGTTCCACAGAAAACATACCCCCATATGGCTATATCAACGGGAAAATAAAACAGTCCTTTTTCTGCAGGGATAAAAAAAAAAAAGACAAAAACCTTATTGTCACCAAACTGCGTCTTGTGAAGGTGTTGAAAGGTTTATAATATTCAGAGATACAGATTCCAGGGACTGCCAGAAAACACAAAATTACTGGAGATACAGAGTGCTGTAAAATGGCTGTTGTGCACTGTTTTCACACTTATATAATATTCGATAAAGAG
Source organism: Phyllomedusa bahiana (assembly GCA_025379985.1). NCBI lineage: Eukaryota > Metazoa > Chordata > Amphibia > Anura > Hylidae > Phyllomedusa > Phyllomedusa bahiana. The sequence continues at coordinate 173,974 of JAODAL010003156.1, forward strand.
GCCTGTAATCAGGGCTAGATTTAAGATCTGAAGAGACCTCTGAGGAACTAAAATTTTAGAAATAGTGGATGGTGGAAACCAATACTACCATACAGTGCACAAATAATACTGCTAGATAATGCCAGATATTGCCAACATAAAGTGTTAAATAAAACTGACATTCCAATAGTATTGTTAGACACAGCAAAAATAAAACTAACATTTCTAGTGAGATCATGAAGTTCATGATGCAATTTGTTCCTTAGTGAAGCAGAGAAGAAACTAATCCTTTCATTGTTAACTTTATTTTAGTTTACTTCTGAGCCTCAATGGTAGTATAGCCGAGTCATGCTAGTGTTAAAAACTTTAAAGATCTTGTCTGGCAAACAAATTGAAAAACCTTTCAAATGGCTTACCTGCCTTCATTCATCCCTCTATGATGCTTTCTGTGCTAATTTGTGTTTCCTGTGCTGTATGTAGCCTCCCTTCTCTGCAGTAGAGAAGCTGCATTTCCTGTTTGAATGCTGTTTCCTGTGGCCCTTTAAACCTACAAGCCCTAGGATCCTTTGCTGTGCTTTGTCCACCTTCCTACTTCTTGGTTTCAGTGTCAGTGCCCACTGTCTGTTTTCATGATGAAAGGCTTGGGAGGCAGGATGATGGCAGGACTGTCGAGTCACAATAGTGGAATCAGAGTCTGTGTTCAATTTGGTGGAGTCGGAGTCATTGTAAAATGCACCAACTCCAAAAATATTTAATAAATTGCTACAGTTCAATGCAGTGCCAAGAGCAAGAGGAATTGGGTCTTGTCAGTACTCCTGCTCCCATATCTTCAGCCTAATCAGATGAGGACGTTTAATGTTGAAAAGTATTTGGGTGACATGGAGCAGGCAAAGCCTTGCCGCAGAGAAAAATATTCCGCTCCCATAGCAATCAGATTGAACATATTTCGGCAACATTTTTCACTTGCTCTCAAAGAAGTAAAAGAGTTCAACCGTTAATCAAAACTGCATGAAGTGATTCCTTTATAACCTGAAATTGTTAGAGATTTTGCCCATGTGGTCACCGCTTTGCCACCAACCCAAGTTAGTGTAGAGAGGCCGTTCTTTAGCCGGGAAATAATGACAACAGATTTGAGGTCATTAATGAAGGAGAATCTAATGGAGGTGACACTATTTCATAGATTCACTTAACAGATGTTATTCAGTTTGTTTTTGTTGAAAACTGTTTTTTCCCACTAACTGCAGAGTGTTTTGCATATTTACAATGTATTAAATTTTTTGGTTTCCAAAACAAATATTTTTTTGGGTTCTCCCCTAAATGCTTGACAAGTTATCATTTTAAATGCTCCATTTATGAGGGAGTGGGCGTCTTAGGCTATGTCCACATGGCATAATTGTGTCAGGGCATTTTCTTCCTGGCGTTTGCATGGGTGTTAAAAAATCATGGGTCCCTCACCTCCTGCATCTTAGAAGTATGCACAAGCCAGTGTGTACATCAAAAACAACCGGCATACAACAATGCAATACGGCGTGTAAACATACCTTAGGATGTTCCCCGGCGATTTCGAACGTTTTTAGTGGTTTCCCCCGACGTAAATCTTTTTTAAATCGGTGCAAATCATTTTTAAAATAAGTCCCTTTAAGTGTGGCACGTTTTTTGGAATGTTTCCCGACGGTTCCCCAATCCCCCTTCATTTTGTTGGGTGAATGGGGCCCGGAAATAATTGAATGCACTTGTTTTTGACCGGCCGGTTTGCGGCCCGCACCCCGGAACGGAAATAAGTGTCTCTGAATGACGCACTTTTTTTTCCCCATTAAAATCAAGAAAAAATCCCAGTTTTTTTTTGAATGATTTCCGAAAAAGCCGTAATTAGGGGTGCAAAAACCCGTTGCCGGAAAATAAGCCGTGTAAACAAAGGCCTTAGTCGAAGTTGATGTTAGGGAAATTGAGGAGTCGGATCTTTTGCTTCCCGTCTTAAGTATTTTTAAAATTTGGGTTGGGCTTCCAAAAAAGTGAGCTGAAAATCCAAACCCTTTTGTCATCTGATCTCCTGGGCTTGACACAGTGCCGTTTCCTGTGATTTGAGACCCAAAACGTCTGCACAGCTAATGTTGAACTGCAGAAAGTCCACAGAAAATTTATAGAGGTATCTCAAACATTTATGATATATCGACAGATTAGGCCATTAATCTCTAATAAGTACAGATCACATCTATCTTGAGAACGGTTATGGCATTTCATAGCAGAACATATCGTAAAACTGAGCTGGGTCTCTCCCTTTTCAGGAGAGTGGCCTGAAAGCTTGGTGGGGACCTGACGGGGGGCCAGTTTTTTAGGGGGGTTCAAAACCCTTTGTGATTTTAGGGTAAACACTTTTTGTGAGTCAAGAAAACCTATTCATTGTTAGAGCAGCATGAACGAGTTGACAGGCTCCCTTTATCCAGCATAAAGTTTTTTTCCAGATACTATCTAAAAATTGGCTTAAACGATTTTTATGTACTGTGTGTTTTTAAGTGCTATCGGGTGGAGTTCAACTTGATTCTGTGGATAGTTGTTCTAAACGGAGTTGTTTTTTCAGTGAGGCGGATAACTATATGTATTCCTGTATAAAGTAGACTTGAATTATACTATTAAAGTCACAGTTATTCACAAATATCCGAGAGCTAAGGCTTCCAGCTGACATTGTAAAAAAATTCACTGCACCATTTGCTCAATGACACAAAATAACAGAGGGGGTGGAAAAGTAGGTTTGTACTCAGTGATAATCAGTTGTCAGCTTTTGCTATCAGAGCTGTTACAAAGCCAGATTTCATGGATATTCTTGTGTTACCAAAAAAACCGTTAATTGTCAGTCTTTTGACTGAGATCTTGGGTTTAAAATGGAGTTTAAATTTAAAAGCTGCGATTTAAAATCTTATTGAACCAAATTTAATAACATGGCTTAACCATTACATTTACTCCACTTCAGTTAATATCTTGTCATGATTATAAGAATATTAGAAACTGTTTTGTGGGAGTCTTAAAAAAATGTTTGTACTTGAACCGTCCTTTTTTTGTTCATTGGGCCCTCGAAAAATTTTTTTTCTTTTTAAAAATTTGTTTCAATTGTATATTCATTGTCACAATTTGCATTCATTTCCAATCTAATCTGGGGTGTTTTGTAGTCAAAATGCTTTTATTCACAGTCATAGTTTAGGTTTTTTATTTCTTTATATGGTATTTTTATGTTTTTATTTTTCAATTTTATGTTTTTTTTTTTAACTCCCGAACATTTTAAAAATTTTATTGTAAAAGTTTTTCCCCAAAAAAAACAAAAAGATATAAATGATGACATTAATTAAAAACAATATAAAATTAATGTTTAAAACAGGGCAAAAAGGGAACCTTTAAAAAGATTTAAACCAAAAAAACTTTTTGGCCCCGTTCTATAGGGTAGGGAAAAGTCACGCGACAAAAAATTGCCCCAGGGGGTGGCACTTTTCCCCGTGCAACAACAAAGAAAATTTTATGCACCCCAAAGAAAAACCACCTTTTTTCCCCAAACCCCTTAACCCCCTTCAATTTTCCAATAACCAAAAACTTAAAAAAACCCCCTTTTCCCAAATTTTATTCAAATTCCCCCCCCCCCCCTCTTTTTTTTTTTATTTTTTTTTTTGTTTTTTTTGGTTGGGGGTTTTTCCCCCTTCCAAATTTTCCCCCCCCCCCCCCCCCCCCCCCCCCCCCCCCCCCCTGGTAAAGAAAATTTAAATTTGGGAAACCAAGGGCCCAAAAACCAAAAATGTAGGGAAAAAGTATTTTCCAATGGTACTCCATAGCCCGGGGCAGGAAACCCAAAGTTATGTTTAAATTAGGCATAATACTACTTTGTGTTTAACAGTAGAAATCTATATACTATTCAAACAAATAGTATTTGTGTCGAAAAAATGACGACAAAAATGACTTACCGTAATTGAAAAAAAAAAACACTCTTAGGATAATAATCCCCTTTGATCCAAAAACTCTGTCCCCCTTACATTAAAAAACTAACAAAAATTGGTTTTAGAAAGTTCCAGGGACCAGTTTCTCTTCCATTTTTTTACCGAGTAGAATCCGTCTCGTATGCTATTTGTGACCTTTCGCCCTCCGACAGTGCCCAAATTTGTCAAACAGTAAATTTAGATGTCTAAGAACTTAATTTTAAAAATAATTTAAATTCGTACTGTAAAATGGGATTTGGGGGGTACTATGGGAAATTTTTTTACCAAACAAATTTTTTCTAAATTTTTGGCATTTCTTTTTTTCGGTTAATAGAAAGGGCACAGTACTCAACTTCCACCAGGGCTATGTCATGCTGTGGACACAAATTATCAAACAGCAGGTTCCATGAAGAGATACAAAGGATGCCAACTGGCATTTACCCTTGATTACAATATATCATGCCCCCTAGGTATTTTTGGAGTATTTTGTGACTGATAGCCTGCTCAAAAAGTCTTTCATTTTTTTAGGGTGAGCAGAAATGTAAATTGAATTAATAAAAGAAAACAATTTTTTGAAAAAATTTTTTTTTATCTGTAATTTTCACAAACCTCCTATTGTAGTTTTGTAATTCTGCAAGAAAACAACATGATATACAATGTTGAGTCTGTTATGTGTTTTATATGCTGCTCTGTATCTTTAGTAAAAATCACTGATTTTCCATTCTCCCAGAGTTTCTTTGGATTTATATAACACATGCTTTTTTGGATCTAGTTTTCAGTACAGGAACGGATCCAACAGAGAGGAAATGTTTAACACCTTTAATACTGCGTTTTACCTTTTTACTGTATCCAAGATGGCATGGGTTATAGCAGCCAAAAACTGTTTTTTAAAAGCCCCGTCTCATTCATGCCTTCAAGCACTGCTGTCAAAAAAACAGTAAAAGTTTTACCCGGCTATTTTGCCCCCGGGATTGGCGCCGTTTTCGGCCGCCGGAAAATTTGCGGTGCGGTAGGCGCCAATCCCCCTCGGAGTTCATTCGGTAACCCACAGCTCTCTTAGAAAAACATGGATTTTCTGGCCCCTTCCCCATCGGCGAATTCAGGGCCCGGGGGGGAAAAGGGGAAATAAACCCCATTTTCCAGGGGCAATACGCGCCCTGGATAAGCAAGTCTATGGGGCGGAGAGCGGGGCCCCAAAGCTCCCGGCCCCGCCCCTCCCGCCCTTATTCAAGGCGGGTTTGTGAGCCGGTTTTCGTCACAAACCGCGGGGGTAAGCCGTGGAAACGGCCTAAAAGTGGCTTCATACATAACCTTTTTTTAGAAAGTCACCGCCTGTTCTGCTGTGTTTTTCCTGGCATTTTTTTGCAGATGTTAGTTGTAAGTCAGTGGTTAAATATTAAATGCAAACTTAAAAAAA